>JAQIWX010000116.1:0-26508 GCA_034696785.1 Lepidocyrtus cyaneus | reverse complement strand
TGAAAACATGCTTCATTTTGAAAATGAGTCGATTTTTTCTTATGTATTGTATGTAGCGGTGGTATTCTTATGCAATTTTTCTTTGTTTAGAGCACACGTATTCAAGTTCCGTCGTTTAAATTTATAACGGTTTATTATTTGATTTTTAGATTTGGAGGAGTTCCGATTCCAGAGCAGATTGTCGGGCAAGTCCGTCTTCCACGGATTTTTACAGCTTCCCCGTCTCCGCAAACTGGTGTGCTACTCACATAATGTAAGACAATTGAAAAAGTAGTAAAGAAATTAGTTTAATAAATAAATAATGTCACGTTGTAACATTTGTATTTTGTTTTTGTAAATCCAATTTGACTCCGCAGCCTCTTGACTGGGGAAATGAAGCAATTTCAGCTCTACGAGGGAGGAATGTTTGCTTTAACTTTTTTTCACTCAAATAAAATGACAAATTTTAAACTTCTGGAATGCGAATGCAATATGATGAAAATTGTTTAAAACTGCTTCACATTGATTTTTATGTACCATTAAATGATTGATTGCTAAGGATATAATTATAATTAAAAAAAAATGTTTCTGAGAGGAATAACTTTGAAAAAAAAACTATATTAATTGTTAGGGTAAAAATACGCATGTCACATATAATATGTGACACTGGGATGGCTTCCGCCTACTCCCCTCCCCCCAAAAGGGTTGTGTGGGGCAATCTGAAACTGAAACTGTTAATTGAATCTTTGTGAAACGGGAATAACCATTAAGAAATGAACAAAGTTAAGTTTGAGGTTGTAAAGTCCAATAAAAATTTGAAGCTGATATATTTACTATACATATTTTAACAGAGTTTAACTTAGTTTTATTTTTTAATTGTGAACTGAAAAAAACGTTTTAAGCAGTTATTTACAAGAGCCATTTTTTGGGTCAATTTGCTCAATGTCGACAACCACGGTGTGAAACTGTTGTTCATGCTTGTTCGCTCCACTTTCCTCCCGTTGTTCTCCAATTTTATGGGCAGCAGCTTGGGGGTCGAGGTTGGATGGAGTGTAGTCCCGATAGTTAAAATAGTGCCCTTCTGTCGCTGCCGTTGTCGCTACCTCCTCTAAAAGCAGAAATCCGTAGTATTATACCGATTAATTCAAATTAACTTAACTTGCTTTTAATTACACGTCATTTAACTCAGTCACCTTCGCTAGATTCTCCTTCGCTGATTGCCCCGGGCCTGCTGGAAATGGCCCTTTGGATCCGGTACAGCCACTGACACAACTTGTAGAGGAGCAGCAGCGGCATCCCAACCAGTATGATGAGGCGAGCCCATGTCATTTCCCTGAAATAATTATATTTATATTTTTTTTTCAAATAGAAATTAACTCGATATTAAAAATGGAAAAAGTTTGCTGGATTAGGTAGGATTATAGGTTAAGTTACATTACCCGCTCATATCATCGTCCATTTTTACCCTGTTGATTGAAACTCTTAAGTTGTGTGTTAAGTTTGTGACGAGCCAAAAAAAAAATAAAATAAAAAAGACAAATTCAAGACAAAAAAAAATTCCCTTGAAAAAAAAATTAGCCCAAATTTGGTAAAGTTGTCAATTTAATTTCCCATTGTCTTTCCTTCCAATTTCCGATTAAAAGGGATGACTGTAGAGTTCCGCGAATCCCAGGTTGGAATGACGTCAAGTCAAACATAAAAAATATTACACTTTGATTTAAAACACGAACACTATCTTTCACCAACACTGACGGCGCTGATGCTTTTGCTTTTGTGTGGATTTACGATGGGAAAATAATTTATGATGAGCTGATTGATAGAAACTCCAAAAATAGACTCCCAAGCTGAGCAACAAAGAAAACTAATGAAGCCATGTGTAACGTAGCTGATTATCAGTTACTACTATACCAATCCGATTTGGAGTCGCTCGCGACAAACCAAGGCCAAAGGTGAGACCACCATCCCATATCATATCATGTTATCATACACTCCTTGTGTGAAAAGGAAAGCAGATTGCAAATTGGTAATTAAGGAGGATCGTATCAAATCATAACTTTGACGTGTGTGACGCAGTAGGAATGTGAGCTTCAATCGGGATGCGGATCCCAGCCAACTTTTAGGTACAAAAAGCCTTGTCCGATCCGATCATTCCAGAAGGTAGCTAACGCTAAAAGGAAATTGAAAATGAAACGAAGGATGTTGTGTAGATGTCAGATAAAATGTTGTAAGCTCAGGGGCGAAGACGAAGAAATGACTGGATGACCTTGTTGCTTCGGACTTTCCATCCAAGCATGGAGTCAATTTTGAAATCCCAATAGTGAATGATGGGAAATTTAAGTTTCAAATGACAAAACAAAGGTATTATATGTGAATTTAATGATAAATAGATAAGGGTGAAATAAGCTGAAATTTAATTATCATGCTTCAGCTCTAAAACAACACATCATTTGGAAAAACTTGCGGAGATTGGATTTTAATTACAGTTGATCACAATCTCTATGCCTGTTTGTGGGCGACGGGATAGATGACTTTTTTTTTAAATTGTAGCGTTAGCCAGCAGCCTGCCTGCCTATTTTAGTTTCCCCGGTTGATTTAATTAGGTTTGACATGAGTTATGAAAGGCCGGGGGAGCATAATTAATTGTCAGGAATTGTATGGATGGTACGGAAAGCTCATGAAATTTGAAGAACAGAAGCCGATATCGATGCCATCCGAAATATGTCAATCTTTTATTTCATTTTTATTTATTCAGAGATTAATGAAAGTTGGTCTGCGTGTTTTTAAAATATGCACGGGATTAGTCTGTAAGGCACCCTGGCGCAGTATGCCTCCCAGCCCTGCCCATACTTGGCCTTGCACTTGGCCTCATCCCGGAAGACCCTGTGGATGAGGAGCCCCGCCACAAAGATGGGACATAGGAATGGCCACACCCCGTACTGGAGTCCTCCCACCGAGCTCCAGCACAGGATTCCAGCCCACTCAAAAGTGTAGTTCATCTTCCTTCCCACTCCCCACCAGCCGGAAGTGAGAAGCCTTGAAGTCTTCCGCTTATTCCCATCATCCAAGCTCACATACGAAACTGGGATGGACTCGGCCACCCTCCCCCAGATTTTTGTCTCCTGCCCTCCCCTCCGAAACAGCTCCTTCTGACAGTCCACCTGGTCCTTGAGCCAGATTGCGGCCACGCCCAGAATGAACCAGAGTACTGTCCAGTGATTGGCCAGCCCCGGCCGGTTGGCAACAAAGTAGTAGGAGCTGAAGGTGTAGAAGGCCGGGATCCAGACCAGCGTCCCCCAACACAAGTAGTAGCCGGCGCGGTCCATGGTCATGTCCAAAGTGCTGAAGTAGCCCGTTTCCCAGCGGAAGGCCTTGTAGACGTAGAGCGTCTGCAGGAGGGCATTCACCAGAAGACCCGGGTTGACCCCTCCATGGAGCTCGTAGTCCGCGACGAGGTAGACCAAAGGCAGGAGTTGCCAGAGGAACGTCCCAACCCGGTAGTTTGTCAGTTGCTTGACGTCCACCCCGAGAAGCCGGGGACTGAGCTCCATCCCCCGGTAAAACTCGTACAGTACTGGAAGCTTCTGTTGAATGAGCCGAATCACGTCACCACAAATTATTTAATTTTGAAACTTAATTTTCTTAAAAAAGAATCTCACATTTTCACGAAGAAATGGGTCCTCCTCCTCCCTCTTCAGCTTGGCCCTGACCAACAGGAATAGGCAGAGGGAGAATGCGACGACATTGAGCCCCCCAAGGATGGGGCCCACATTTTCATAGATCCCCACGCACAACTTGGGATCCCACCAAACCAGGAGCAGAAACGCGCCGGTTGATGCAAAATAGTAGAGCGCGCCATTGTCCTCCAAAATTAAATTAAATCATTCAATCCAAGTTCGCAAAAAAAAAATTGTAAACTTGCTTGGATTTTTTTATTTATTTTTTACCTTGTAAGCCGGGGTCAGCCCGAAGGCCGTCACCGGTCCGAAATGGACCTTCCCCGGCATCCGAAGCCACATTATGGCCCAACCAAAATAAGCCAAAATGCATTTCCAGGCGAAGCCATTCCCCAAAATATGTCCGGGCTGGAAGGGCCGCTCCGGATTCCCCACCTGGGCTAGGTATTGACTGGACCCTGTGAAGAGTAGCAGGAACAGTGGGGGGACTAGGTTGTGGGTGATCCACTTCATCAGGGATGAGGATGATCCCGACGCTCCTGCCATTTTTTTGTATTTTTTTTTAATGTAAAATTTTTTAGTGCTCAACTAAAGTAAATTAGGCAAAAAAGGATGAGGAGGAGAGGGATAATTTTCACAATCTTCCACGGAGACGTCCGAGCAGAGAATAAAAGCTTAAGCCGGCTAAACTATTTGTTTTTTTATATAAAAAAACTCAACCCTGTAAAGTACATATTTTGCTTGGCAAACATATAGTAATTAATTGATAAGGAGGGGGAAGTGTTGATAATCGCGTGGGAGCGAGGATTCCATTAATTACTGAATGGAAAATGATTGGCGTCGGCGGTATGACTTACATGTTTCCTCCATGGGAAACCTGTCCAGTTAAGTTGCACATGCACAGAGAGCTCCCACACAATTTATCACCGCCGCCACCTTATCTCATCATCTTATCTTAGTAATAAAAGGCTGCAATGCTGCACGCGCATTGTCTGAGAGCGTAAATTTAAGCGACAGCGCCATGAAGCATGTGCCGGTGCTATGCCGTACTAATAGCTCTCTAGTGGATAAGTTCCATGGCGATAAAAAAAAACCAGAATCAATTGAGGAAGTCATAATGAAAAGTGAATGAAGTATTTATTTAATTTAATTAGATTGTTGATTTTTGAGAAATAATGAGTGTAAGATTTTTTTTAACCTTCCTTTCTTAATTTATCTTCCAATAAAAAAATATCTTTGGAGGGGATCTGTTTCGGGAGTGCATCATCATCACTGTGGGGGTGGGAGTAGAATTGGGAGTACCAACGACGGAACTTGTTGATTGCTTGGTCCTCCTTCACAAGGAGGGGGCGACGGAGAAAGGCCTTCCGATTCCAGATCCGGATGTCCCTCGCGATCTGGACGGACTCGAAGTAGAGGACAGCAACGGCAATGGGGTGGATGATGGTGGGGGCGGTGTAGAATCTGTGGATGACTGTCTGGAGGAGTGGTCCCACCGGGGTGACATTCTGGATCATGAGCCCCCTCCCCAACATGGTGTTGAAGTGGAGGTGGACCACGCCGGGGCCTATTTGGATGGCATCCACCGTCAAGGAAAACAGCCGGAAGGAGTCGTTAAAAAGGGCAATTGCATGTTCCACCCTGCAGACGGCTTCATGGCCCCGACCAGGTTGCTCGTTAACCTTCCAGGTGGCAGCCCACACGTGCTTCACAAGGCTCCACACTTTGTCCAAGTCCATTCCAACGGAAATCGCTGGAGGGCTGTGGACTGCGTTGAGGTGGGCGACGTCCGCCCCGTTCTCCGGGATTTCCTGGATGTGGCAGCTAACCCGGAACTCGGATCTCCCTCGATATCTCCACCGGCCGGTTTCCACTTGGGGGATGTGGGGAAGGGACCAGGTTGGCTGGATGCCCTCCGCATGGTGCCAGATATAAATGAAGCCGCAGGATTCCACCACCGGCCACATCTTCAGCTTACTCTGGCTGGATCCCGGGAAGCATTGAGACTTGGAATATGGAATGCTCTCAATTTCCCCCGTGGGCCCTTGGAAGCTCCAACTATGGAATGGACATTGGATGCACTCCTTCCCCACCACCTTTCCCCCCACTCCCAAGTGAGCTCCCAAGTGGGGACAGTAGGCGTCCGCCACATAGCAGCTTCCACTTTCCCCCCTCCATGCCACCAAGTTTTGTCCCAGGACGGAGACTTCCTTCACCCCTTTGATGGGCAGGAGGTCGCTCTCCAGAATCCCAAACCAGCCGTTGGGATAGGCTGGAGGGAGCTCCCCAATCTTTCGCCTTTTTCGGAGCTCGTTAATCTCATGTCGTTTGAAGGAGTCGCTCCCGCCTTTACGTTTGGATGCGGAGTCAAATCCCAGATCAGAGACGTCCTAAAAATTCGCCAAATAATATTGATTAATTGACAATTGAAAGATCTCTAATGACCGTCAATTTCTCAGTATTCAAAATTTCAAATACGTATCAAATGGCTTGGTTTAAACTAATTACCAGAAACAAATCAAAGGGTCGGTAAAATGCCCAGTACCAACCGAGCAGCCCCAGCATCCATCCAAATAATAATGGCCCCCAGACGGGGTCGCTCATCTGGAAGGGAGCAAAACTAGCCTCCATATTTCAAACAAGTTTATTATTAGCTTGCTACCCTTGTACGACGTCTGACTATTTCATCAATCAGGCAGTACAAAAAAAATTACAATCTTGACTCCACTGCATGTGCCGGGACAATAACTCTCCGGTAACCCTGTTGGATCCATTTTTAAGCAATGCAATAATACTGGATGGGATTTAGCTGTGGCCGGGCTTCAAATTCCCCCCTTCCAGTTATAAGAACAGAACATGTTCGATCATTAATCATTATTGCATTGTACACTACAATTTAACTGCGCTGCGTTGCATGCAAATGTGGTAAGGGTAGTAACGCATGACTTGGTGCAGAAGTCATGCCCCACAGATAATACGAGAGAGAGAAGCGTACTGTTTAGAACAGTGTGAATTGGACAAATATATTTTTTTTTTGGATATGGATGCAAATTAAGGAGTCTTACACTGGCCGGCCATTTATCCTTTGTCCTCCTATCCTGGCGGCGTCTTAGCTTTTTTGGTATTATTTTGATCCCCAGCTGAATAGTGTGAATGCTAACGTTTGAAGTTTAAGCCTCCCCTCCGCACGTCTTTAGGCTTGGAGCTGAAAGCGTAGTTATAATTTCCAAGGTATTGTCTGTCTGTCTGTTCGTCTGTTTGCATGAGAACTCAGTAGAGCTGTTCGCAATCCGGATTGACTTGGGAAAAACTCAAACTCAATCCAACAATTTGACTTGACTTGACTTGAGTGGATTGACTTGAGTTTAGATTGACTTGAGACGGATTGACTTGATTTGACTTGCAAGTCAAATTTTTGGAACATTATTAAGGGACCTCAATTAGGGTACCCGCCACTATTAAAATTTTTACGGCCAAAGAAAAAATTTCAATGCAATTTGGAATTAGGGGATGGGCAATTATTAAATTTTTTACGGCTCATGGTCCGGGACTCAATGCAAACTTATATTGTCAATCCGCCCAATTCAAGTCAAGTCAAGTCAATCCGCTACTCAATCCATGCTCAACTTGACTTGACTTGTAGAGATTGACTTGAGTTGGATTGAAATTTTGACTTGACTTGTGGACAGCTCTAGAACTCAGGAACGGCTGCTAATTTTAAGGTTCTGTTTTCGAGAATAGGTATACCAATCGATCATGGCTTGGATCAGTTCGTTGATGCGGTATGAAGGTCAACCGGAACTGGGTCAAAGGACAAGGTAAAGATTTTAATATGGGTAGTAATCTCGTAGCAATTGGGGGCCATTGGAAAGCTTTTTACTTACCTACTTGGGTGGTCCTGATTTTATTATGATAGGCTAGCTGAAAGTGGGTCAAAGGTCAGGGTCAAAAATTTTTATTATGGGATTTCATGGCAAATCGGGGCATGATTTGAAATGGTCATTTCCTGGTGAGCTCGGTATAATTCTAATTCAACTACACTTTTTTTATTTGTGTAGAGCGCACGTATTTCATCTCCGTCGTTATACAGTGTAATGGTTTATTATATTTGAAGATTGGGTGCATTTTTTTCGAAATTGAATTTAAATCAAAAAGTTACACATAATAATAGTTGCGAACTTGTTTTTAATAATTTTTTTTTTCATTTGTGGATTTTCCATTTCATCCCATTCCACTTTTAAGGGGGAAAAGAATTGGTTCATCTTTAAAAAATCCACAGAGAAAATCAATGACATGTGCAAATCAAATCCATGTGAAAGTAAAATATAGCTCCCCACACTTGCCGACACTGCTTCTCCAAGATAACCATGTTGGTATAAAATTCCAAATACTGCCCCCATAATATAATGGGACCGGGATAATCACAGCTATCTACTGGACTCGGCTGGCAAAAACATTTCAAGGACTTTTTTTAGCTGCATCATTTTCATCTTATCTCAAATAAAATTCCAGCCCTCACGAGACCCCAGAGCACAACAAGTTGTTTGAAAAGTTAATTATCAGGTCGGGAAGCTGAACAGACTAAGGCTTGTCAGTCAAACGATCGCAAATCCATTATTAAAATTAAAAAAAGGCCATCAAAAATCTGAAATAGTAATTAGTGGATTCCTTTTCCTTAAACTAACTATAGTATTGAATATGAGGAAAAGCATGTCGTTATCGAAGTTAATTTGGGATTGGGAAAAGTGATAAGAAATTACAACGCCACACGTGCAAGGTGAAACTTCGTCAATTTTGTTTTTATATATCTCGGTAGCTTCATGTGCTACCCGGCCGGAAAAAGTACCAATAATGTACCAACGCGAAACCAATCAACCTTTTATCAGTAATTATTAACAAGGGCACTATCATCAAGTGAGTGAAACAATGCAATTTAGTAGTCCAACCCCAGCTCTCAGTTTGTCTATGACCACCTCAACTGGGTTTGCAACGGTGATCCTGCTTCCAGATAATTGGAAACATGCCCATAATTTTCCCAGTCTCAAACCCTGTTTCCAGATAAAACATAAACAGTGCATCCACAATTATTATTACAAACAACGTGGTAAGCACTAATAAACGGACCTGAAATTACCCCGACAGGGCTGCATTTCTTAAATGAAACTGACATGATATGCGGACATGAAAATTCACGCAAAAGTTAGTCAGGCTGTGAATGTAAATGAGCGAGACTGATCTTCACCACAGATGCACATTTTGAAACGGTGTAAAACCATATCAGCTTGTTTTACCGCCCATCATTTGGGAAAACTACTCGGCCCGTGCGTGCGTGGGAACAAAAAGGGAACAGGTTTCTTGAGAAGGGAATTTGATAATGCTGCACAAATCAAACGCTTAGACTGAGAAGGACGCCAAATTATATACTTTTTTATTAGGTGTGGATCATGATTTAGACAATAATTGAGTGCTAAATGATTGGAAGAAAAATGACAATGGAATTCTTTTTTTCTTTGTTTTTTTTAAAAGTATTATTGAATTTAGTTAAAAATTAGTTAAAATGTCTACAAGGCAACCAGCTTTGCACTCAAGTCCCATAATTGCTCCGCCTCCTCATCCAGCAGAACAGGCCTGATCTTAGGATCCCAGAAGCCGCAGTGCTGATACATTTCTCCGGACACGTTTCCCAGCTCCTTGTTAAGGGCGCAGTACAGGATTGTGGCCGCACCCTATTCCGACAGTGAAGAAACAAATTATATGTAATTTAAACATTAATGCAGTTAATTGGAGATTAGTTCGAAAAAAAGGAAATTGGAATTGAGTAAGCTTGGCATATTTACCTCTTGCGAACTTTTGGCGAGGTAGCGGAAGATGGGGCCCAGCGCCCAGAAAATCCCGGCACTCACCCCCTTCATATTCTGGCAAATGTCTGTGACGACGGCCCCGGGGCAGAGTCCGAATGACCTGACCCCCGTCCCGTGGAGCCTCCGTGCGAGCTCTTTGGTAAACAAGCAGTTTGCCGTTTTGGACCGGCTGTATAACACGTTGGGGGCGACGGAAGGGAGGATCGGACGGGGGAGCGGCTTATGCTCGCTCATGATATCGTCGATGTCAAAGGGATACCAGGTGTGGGCCATGGAGCTCACGTTGACAATCCTTCAATAAAAAAAAGACTGCAACGGTAATAATAATATATTCGACCTTTGACATATAACTATGATTGATTGACATACCGGCTTGGAGCCCCCTTCTTCAACTCTTCCAGCAATAAATTTGTAAGGAGGAAATGGCCCAGGTGGTTGACGCCCATGTGGATTTCGAAGCCGTCGGCCGTCTTCCGCTTCTCCTCCGGGGCTACCATCACCCCAGCATTGTTCACTAGGATATCAAGTCGCTCATATCTGGCCCGGAAGTCGTGACAAAACTCCCGAACGGAGTTTAACGAGCCGAGGTCCAGCTTCATACAAACCTAATTAATCAATTCAAATTTAAATTCAGAAACATTTTACTCAGGTGAAAATCCCTTAAAATAAATTAGCTCATCCTACCAGCTTGCCCAGCAGCGTCTTGCTCCGAATCCATTCCACAGCGCCCTCCGCCCTTTTCATGTCCCTGCAGGCTAGAATCACGGTGGCATCCCTCCGGGCGAACTCCATCGCCGCCGCCCTTCCAATGCCCGAGTTTGCCCCGGTGATCAAGACGATCTTGTCTCGGGCGGGGAGCTCCTCCGATGCCCTAACCGAACCCCATTTCCGTCGCAGCTGCATACGGACCACTGTCAAAATCCCGAAGACGACCAGCAGGTCCTGGACCAAGGCCACACATGTCAACCACATCTTGCTCCAAACCTAAAAAAAAACAGACAACGTTTCACTCAGTATTTTAAGACGTTTTTGTATGAAAAGGTTGGACTCGACCGCTCAGACACCAATGCTTGGCTTTGTTCTCAAAGAACGGCGATTGTATACTGGCCTCGGCTTTGCATTCCCACTCCAATCTCTATTTGGGAGAAGATCCCTCCAGAAGGATTAGGACGCGGATCATCCAGCTCCCAGCCTTGCTCCGAGCAGAGATAACCACCTTTGATCACCTTATCTGCCATGCGCATCATCAATCTGCAGTAATGGACGTAGTTATTATTATTATTTTATTCCATTTGTGTCTGATGATCATCATCGCCAGGCATCTTTGCTTAGGGACATTCCGTGGGAACTAATCGTAAGCTGTAGTCAAAAACCGGTTTACTTCGGGAGACGGACTATTTCTTTTCTTGATGATTGTCGTTAAAAGTGTACTCAATGTAGAGCATACACAGACCATTCATTAATTGACTTCAGCCAACCGGATCGATATCGGAATGCCTTTGTTCAACAATAGCACGGGAGAGAGAGAGAGAGAGTCCCAACAAAAGATAAATTATTGGGTAGCGCCACCCTAATCAAGCTGATTTTGTGAATCCCCAAGGTTGAAACTGGAAATGTACCCAACGCATGCATTTCGAAGTCTTCGTCAACGTAAACCTTCACGGCAAAAACGTAGGAGAAGCAGATGAGAGTGATATGCATTCCTGAGTGAGTTGAGTAGCAAATATCCGTCCCACACTGTCCGGCTGATGTCAGTTGGATTGGAAGCCTTGTTCAACGTCTTATAACAAAATTAACTCTTAAAAAAAGTAACTTCCCGCAGGGAACTTAGTATTTGGGGAAATATGGGGGGACTTGAATGTGAAGGTCGGGATGGGACTCAGCCAACAACTAACTTGTTATTGATCGGGATCCTCATTCCGCTCACGACGGTTGCCTTGACAACTGGAACGGAGCGGGGAGGAGGACTGGGCTCCTGTCGGCTACCGAAACGGTCCCATCCATTTTCTCCTCCGGAAGATGGGATCATGCTCAACGATCGCGGGTTTGTTCCAGAACAACTGAGAAAAAAATTGAAATGAGCTCATTCCGCAACAATAAAAAATTACAAATACATTATTTACATTAATTATTAGGGCTGGCCAAATCATGTAAAGGCATACTTTTTATCCGGCTTCCATATGAGTTCCCGGTTTGCAAGTGACCATTTTAGGTTAGAATAAGTACTTTTACGGCCATTTATAAGGTCATATTTTGCATATTTTTGAATTTTCGGTTATATTGCATATGTCACATATTTTTTTGACTTTTTCGTCATATTTTAATATGCATTTATATAAAACTGGCATAAATTACTGCAATTGCTTATCTGAGCTGCAACATACTACCTAAATAATAATAGTCAAACGGAAACAGAACATAATAAACACTGCGTTCGAAAGCTATATGTGTATGGAGTTCTAAAAAAAATTCCTAATAATTTCTCAAGATTTCCTAAAGGAATCCAAAACTGAAAGCTTTGATAGGAGAATTAAACTTGGATGCAACTCGACATTTCATCATCATTTCATCGATGAAATTTTGTGAAATCTATTACACTGTTTGAAGTTTAAGCGTTGAGAAGTTAATAACTAACCATACGCAGTCGATTACAATGGAAAATATGAAAAATGTTGAGGTGTGTCACAATTAATTCTGAATTGACACCAACATTAATTGATATTTAACTTTTAGCAGATTGAATTTTAAAAAACCAATCTTATTTATCGGATGTATTATTATTGTAAGCAATAAGGTAATATGTTAATGTAATTTTGAGTTGTATAGAAGATACATATTAAGCAGTTTTTTTTCGGAGTCTTTTTTATGGCATTTTAAAGGCGAAATTGTTAGTGCATATTTTAGGGGTATATTTTAAGGTCATATTTTAAGGTCATATTTTAAGGTCATATTTTGCGAAAATTGGGTCATATTTGCATGCATATTTTGGATGAAATTCGGGCATATTTTGGCCAGCTCTATTAATTATGTTATTTTGGTGTTGAAGTAGCTCGGGGTCAAATGAGACGAATGGCTACTTCTACACTTCTTACCAATGGACGGCAGAGTGCATGGCGTCCTTCCCTCCCGTGAACCCCAAGACGTTGTCGGAGCTCCAGGCAATAGTCAAGTTTGCATTGAGGAATAACTACCGGGTCAAGGCGGTTGGGGCGAGGCACTCCATAACGGACGCCATCTGCACGGACGGACTCCTCCTGGACATGACAGGGATCCGTCATTTTGCCTTCGACCCTCGGACCAAACACGCCACAGTGGGGAGCGGAATGGAAGTGTTCGATTTTTTGGAGAAGCTCCACCAACATGGGAGGGGACTCCTCTCATCCCCCACCAATGGGAAGATAACTGTGGGCGGGGGAGTGGCCATGGGCTCCCATGGGACCAGTCTCCAGGAGCCGTCCTCCTTATCCGATCAACTGGTTTCCGTGAAGTTCGTCGACGGTTGGGGAAATGTGCGGAGGGTCAGTGAAGGGGAGGAGGACTTCCAAGCGTTGAAGGTCAGTCTGGGGCTGCTTGGAATCATCTATGAATTGGAGTTTAGGACGGTGGCGCAGTACAAAATCCAAATGAGCACCTTCCCCACTTCCGACCGTATATTGGAGGGGGAGGGGAGTGAAGACATCATGGATATTGCGAAGAAGAATGACTTCCTCCAATTCTTCTGGTTTCCCTCGAACAAGCAGGTTGTCATGTCCATTGGGAAGCGGGTGCCGGGCTCCAGCCCCGGCAACTGCCAGTCTTATCTGGAGTCTGAGGCTGGCTTCCTAACCAGCAACTTCATTGCGGGATCCCTGGAGCTGTTCCAGTGGATGGGGAGCGACGTTTTGTATTTTGTGGCGCAGAGCTACGCCATGCTCGCCTCCTTTTGGAAGGTCCCCTTAAGGACCCCTGTTTACACTGATATGGAGGACATCACGGATTCTTCCCACTGCCTCCCGAATGCCGTTGGCTGGAGCCACCGGATGATGACCAACAGATGCAAGGACTGTCCTTGGAAGCAGGGTCGGCACTCGTTGGTCATCGAAGATGCTGCCGCGGCGATTGATGTGGCCGAGCTCCCCCATGCTTTGAAGACGCTGAGGGAGATATTGGGGGCTGGTCCGGGGGCGGCCTTTCCCATTGTCGGGATATTGTTCCGATTCATGAAGGCGTCGGACTCGTACATGAGTGGGAGTAACAACCGGACCACTGTCGAGATTGAGTGGGTCACCGTCCCCAGATTTGACAGGAGCCAGCCCAAGTTGGGGATAGCCACTTTCCAAGCGATTGGACAGGCGCTGGTAAGGAAGTCGGGATGGAATGAAATGAAAGAGCAAATGATGGGGCAACACGAGACTGATGCTTTTTTACTTCCAGATTGAAAGGCACGACGGTCGACCCCCATGGAGCAAGGGAGGACTTTACTACACCTCCCCCAGAGTGATCCACAGGGCCTACCCCAACCTCCCACAATTCGGGGACTCCATGAGGCGGCTGGACCCCCATGAACTGTTTATGAATGACCTTGGCCGTCGGATCAAATACGGAAGGGATTCCATGACACTGTCCAAAGCGGCCAAGGAGCGTTGCGCCCTCAACGAGGCCTGTCTATGCAAACAGGACTCGGATTGCGGTGATGGGGGGAGCCTGGTTTGTGGGGAGCTGCTGGGATTCAAGGTCTGCCAGCCGAGCCCCTCCATTTTCCGAACTCTGAGGGGGATGTTCTCCCGGAATGTTGTCGCCTTGTCTGCCTCGCTCTTTAATCGCATTGGCCATATTTCTGCAATTTTTTTTGATAATAATGATTAACTGGCGTCGGGAACCAAATAAAAAAAAAACTTAATCCGGCGTCCAATTTCTAACACGAAATGATTAAAAATGCCGATAATAATAATTGATTAACTAAATAAAATTGCAACTGAGCATGTTTGATGATCATAATCATAATAACCAACTGCACTCACTCTCCCTCCCCTCTCCATCCCGTTATGACAGGACCAGCTTTTTTCCCACCCCCCCCCCATAATAAAATACCGATTTTTTACCTGTTTGGAAGGCTACCGATGATGCAAAATGCTAATATAGCTTCAGCTAATGCTTCCCACCACATCGATAACCTCGCGTGTTATCTTTGTTTGCGCTATCATCCTCACTGGCTGCACACCTGCTGCACACCCGGTACAAGTTGGAAACAAAATTCCATTTTCCCCCCAAAATTCCTGTTTCTCACGCTCTCCATATCTACTACATCCAATCATCTAATGGGTGGGCGAGCGTGGAGCATGGGTTCCATCCAGTCCAGTTTTCTCTTAGTTTTCACAAGCTGTTTTATCAGATGAGAAAGAAGTAGCTATAGCTATGCATAAAATAATAATATGTAATTAAACCGCGGCAACTCACCTTTTTTTCCAGCAAGTCAGCAATTAGCATGCAGTTTTGTATGTCAGGAAAAAGTTTATCTAATTGTTTTCCCAGCGCAACAGCGTCGCATTGTTTTTTTGTGTGTGTAGCCGGCTACTCGTTGTCCTTTGTACTCCGTGATTGGATTGTGTTGAGCAGGAGCAGGCTGATCTCCGAAAAGGAAGAGATCCTCGGCTGCAAATAATTTGAAGTGACCGTAAAAACTGATTCGAATAATTAGGGAATTAAGTATTTCGGCTTGCAGTAAAAAGAAATGGCAGGAAGTGTGGATTTCCAAAGCAACACCGCCGAAAACTGGATGGCTTCCGGTGCAGGCCGTCGAGAATTTGAAGCAGCTGCAGAAGTGAAGCCATTTTGTTCAAACGGGGAGATTGAGCTAAATACGATTATTCCCGGCAACGGGGAAAATGGGAAGGGGAGTAGCGGCAGCGGCGGTCTCCATCCCGCTGGGATGGCAGTCCTGGTTCGTAACGCCACCAAATCTTATAAATCCGGCCAGCCCGTTTTGAATGGATTGAGTCTGACAGTGCCCTGTGGATCCATGTAAGCATTTTTATAATAATCGTACTTTGACTTTTTAACCATGGATAAGGACATTTAACTTAATTACTTTGGTTTTAATGCTTTTAATAAAGTTACGGGCTTTTGGGGAGCAGCGGTTGCGGCAAGACCACACTGCTCTCCTGCCTAGTTGGGATCCAAAAACTGGACCAAGGACGGATCCTTATATTCGGGGAGGAGCCGGGTTCAAAGTCCATCGGGATCCCGGGGAGGAACCTGGGCTACATGCCGCAAGACATTTCCCTCTACGCCGAGTTCAGCGTTGAGGAAACGCTGAACTATTTTGGGAGTTTGGGTGGGCTGTCCAAGGGGGAGATTTGGGGGAGGAGGAAATCCTTGACCGCCTTGCTTAATCTGCCGGATGGGAAGGGGCGTGTGGGGGCTCTCAGGTTAGAAAGCCAATTAAATACAAAAGATATCAATAAAGATGAATGAAATTGATTTTGATTTTTTTGATTGATAAAAAAAATTCAAGTGGGGGCCAACAGCGTCGCGTCTCATTGGTCGTGGCTCTACTTGGGGCTCCGGAACTGCTCATTTTGGATGAGCCCGTAAGATTCCAATTTATTTTTTTGAGTGACTGACTTGACATCCGTTGGCAAGGTCAGGCTACAATTTTTTTTTAAAATCTATTTTTTGTATGTTCCAGACGGTGGGAGTGGACCCCCTCATTAGGCAAAGGTAGATTTAGAACTCCATACATACCTAATACAGTCTTATTAATTAATTAGATCAGATTCCATTTGACTTAATTTTTACTCGCTGTTTAATCTTGTTATGTTCCAGCATTTGGGCTCACCTCCAGGACCTCGCGAGGAGCCAAAGGACCACTGTGATCATCACCACCCATTACATGGAGGAATGCCGGAGAGCGGACAATGTCAAAAATTTTCCCCAATTTTTTTTAATGATTTGGAAAATTAAGTCATAACATTTATTTTTAACAACGGCGTTAAATTTTGGGACCAGGTGGGCGTCCTCCGAAACGGAAGGCTGTTGATGGAGCGAGCCCCCGCCGAGCTGATGCTGGAGCACGGGACCAATAATTTGGAGGGGATCATCTTAAAATTGTGTAGGGCGGACGAGGAGCCATTGGGTGAAGAAGATGCCACCGGATATTCTAAAGACATGGCCAAAGTCTCCCGCCAGCCATTATCGGAGCATCGGGGCAGACTCAACCGGATCCGAGCTTTGACAGGGAAGAACCTGGTCGTTCTTTTTAGGAATCCTTTGTAAGTTGCAAAAAAAAATTGGCCTGGAATTTTTTTTTTAGCAAAAACAGTTGAATTATTTGTTTTTTTGTTTTGTACTTAGGCTGCTGTTCCTCGTCACCCTGATTGTTCCGGTGCTGCTGGTCCTAATTTTCGTGGCGCTGAGCCATGACCCTTATCAGCTCTCCCTGGGCGTGGTTAATTACGAAGAACTGAGTGGGGTGGATTCCAACTGTTCCGATTTTTACTGGACTGGCGGGGAGTGCAGCTTGGAGATGTTGAGCTGCCGCTATTTCAGCAGCGTCCGGAGGGATGTCCTGGATTTGGTGAGAACCTCCCATAGTGATAGTGAATCCCTGCTGTTCCTATCAATCCCAATCAATCATGTTTCAGAAATTGCAAATTTGATGAACTTAACAGGTGCCATATGAGAGGGAGGAGGAGGCTGAGGCTGCCGTCCGTTCCGGCGCCATTTGGGGCTACATCCTTATCCCGTCCAATTATTCCACGGCGCTTTATGAAAGGAGCTCGTTTGGTGGGGGAGTCCCGGACGAGTGGACGTTGAACTCTTCCCGCATCCTTGTCCGACTGGATGAGTCCAGTAAGTAATTTTTTGGAATCAATGAGTTAATTATTTGCCGGGAAAGCTTAACCTAATTAGGCAATTCTTTTTTTATATGGTTACACAGGTAAGCAAGTATCGGTGACTATTAAGGTGGCTCTGCTCACCGGATATTCCCAGTTCATTTCCGGTATGCTTGAGGACTGTGGGTATGACCCAAGGTTGGGGGAATATGACTTGAAGGTGAGCAATAATTAATTATCATATGGTCAGTTATATTTTGCATTAAGTTATTATAAGATTGCTATAGCTAAAACAAATTATCTTTTTGTAATTTAGTATCAGCCTCCAATTTTTGGAAAGGAGGGAACCGATTTTTGTGAATTCGTCGCTCCCGCCGCCGCGCTCGCGTAACTTTTTAAAAGTTTAGATATGACTTGGATTAAAAATTAATTTGTAATTTAAAAAAAAATTAACTGGATTTTTTTATCCGTTTTGTCTCAGATTCCTCTTCTTCTTCCCAATCGTGACAACGAGCGTCCGCTTCATCAAGGAGCGGAAGAGTGAAGTCCTCCTCCGCTCCATTGTTGGAGGGGTCCAGACGTGGGAGATGATGGTGGCCTACTTGATCTCCGAGTTTTGCGTGCTCCTCGTCCAGTCCCTGCTTACCTATGCCGTGATCACCAAGATGTTCCACATGACCGTGTTGGGCTCTGATGGTCTGGTCGTCGCCATCTTTTTGCTGTCTGGCTACGGAGGGGTTTCCATGGGTAAATTGAGATGGAGGATTTTAACTGAACAAGTGTATTAAAGTTAAAGACACGAGTTTCAAACGAGTTATTTTTGTGTCATTTTTTTCGAGGTTTCTTCTTGGGGACAATTTGCAGTGAAGAGATCCAGGCGGCCATCATGGCCATCGCGGCCTTCTTCCCCAATTTGCTTTTGTGTGGCTTGGTATGGCCGGTGGAAGGGATGGTCCAGGCTTTGCAGTATATTGTCCAGGTACTACGCCAAAGTGGCGATTAAATATGCTTTGACTAAATTTGATTATGATTTTCATGACAATTAAGTTTCAAAATTATTTCCAACATTGTAGGTGTTCCCATGCACGCTTGCGGCGGACTCGGTGAGATCGGTCATCAGCCGGGGTTGGGACTTGAGTCATCCCGGCGTCTGGCCAGGAGTTGCCATACTGATTGGCTACATAGCCGGCTATTTTGTGCTGACCGTCCTATTTCACAGAGTGCTCAATCGATAAGTGCAAAACAATCAAATTGGGCCATTCAAATTGGTACTTTCCAATTTTCAAATCGTCAATATCAATCCAACCGCAACTGAAAGATCAATCCCATGACTTGATTTTTACTTCGTAAACAAGGTTGACTGGGGCAGTTTTTATGGGGCAAGTTGAGAATCAGGAGGATTCTCTACTTTGTCATAATATGTAAATAGTTAATCAATTTGATTACGTTCTTTTCTTTACTTTATTGTCTTGGAATGAAATCAATTATTCCCGTGCAAACTAACATAACTCGTGGCGTAGAACTATAACAGTAAAATTACATACATAATTAATTTGAGTTAGTCTGAATTAATTTTTTTTTTGTAGGAAATAAAAAATAAATAAAATGAAGGAAGGTAAAAGAAATGTTGATCAAACTAGAGTGCTTTTTTATAACCTTAACGTTTTTTTTTTCATTTTACATTCGAAACAACAAATCAAACAGCACATTTTAAAGATGACAATAAAAAAAATATTTTTTCATCATCCTCGCAAATATTTCAACTTGAGGATGCAAAATATCTGCAAAATAGATACCTATGTCTACCGATATTGGGCAGGAAGAAGGGGGATGATGATGTGTAGCTGGTTACCTTACCTTACCTAACCTAACGTAAACCTGGACCTTTGAAGAAAGGGAAACCTGTTGTTTCTCACAGCAGCAGCCCAACAACGTTTTTTTTTTTGCAATCAATCAAACCAACAACGAAGAGTTGGATGGATTGAAGATCAGATCAAGAACAATCCGTTCTCGTTCAAGTCTCAAGTAGGAGTGGCGCTGGAAGGGAGACGCCATACCAAGCTATATACATATACCCTTCCTTGTTGAGCTCCGAGATTCCTCCGAACTCTTCTCCGGTAGAGCTGACCGTTTTTCATTGCTAATTTGTGTATGGGAGCGGAGCAGGAGTGGAGTTGAATTTGACATGACATGACATGACACGCCGACTATTTTCTTTTGAAGGAAACATGAGATGAGTTCTAGCAACAATGCAAAGTCGACGTTGAAGAAGGAAAGCCATCAATTTGATTAAAAAAATCAAATGGTATCCATTACACCCATCCCGATCCCATCATCCCCCATCCACCTCAATTAGGCAGATTAGGTATTCAATTGTGCGATAGATTTTTTTTTTCTTGACCATTTACCTAAGGTAAATTCATTGATTGAGCTGAGATGATAATATGGGCATAATATGCCATATGAATTGCCAATTCAAGGAGGAGATTTATTCAATTTTTTAAAGCCAATAAGGACAGGGATCATCATCAACATAAATAGGTTATTATAGGGAATATATACTACAAAGAGTGAAATGCCTACTTTCTCTCGCCCACGTTACTCTACTACACAGCCCACTCCACAAAACGGGCTCCTTTTCATCCGCTCCCCCATCCACATCCACACAGGCATAGCCGGGAAAATTTCTTAAAATTATTTAGCTTACAATTATTACAAGTAGCTTTTGTAAATGTATTTGTTTTTTAAATTAATTTTCTACCTACTCAATATCAACACTTCATCCAAAAATTTCTCTGGAGGGGCCATATCAGCTACTACAACACCAATTAAAAATTTAGCAAAGAAATATAGTTTGAGAAGCAACCAAGCCAAAAAACCCATAAAAAATATGACTACTTTCACAAATTGCTTACGATAATTAAAGAATTGAAGTTTACAATACAGTTAAATAGTTGATAATTATATTTTAAAACTTAACCTAACACCGTCTGCTTGATCTTCAGCAAGTTTGTGCGGGCTGCGGCTCTATATTTATCAGAAAATAAATTGTTTTGCCTAAACTAACAATTATAAATAACTGGCCAACTGACCTTATAAGTTCACTAATCACTCTAAAAAGCCTACATTTAAAAGACAAATCAGAACTACATCAATTTTTCCAGCATCAGCCTCACACTGCCTTTTGCCTACCTACCTATGTGTGTGCTTTAATTCGGGGAGTTGGAATTGGAGGAGGAAGATAATCCAGCGTTGCCCGTTCCCCCAATGTCTATAGCTTCCAGTAAGGCAAGGTCAGCATCAACTGCCGCCTTGACCTTGGCTGCTCGCTCCTTCAAGTACCTGGGAAATGAAATAATAATTAATTTAGTTGCGGGCCGGTACATATTACCTGTCGTGTCTCATGTTTTTTTTAGACACTGATTGATTGATTGTTGACGTCAGCGGGGCAACAACAACAAAATACTCACCGAGCAACATTGAAAGCCAATATCCTAGGCGAATGATGTTGAGCGGAGGGGGGCGGAGGTGGATCCCCGTTTTCATCCTCCCCCTCTTCACCCCCTCTCCCTTTGCCTTTCACCACTGATGATGCTGCGGAGGCGGATGACTCCATCGCAAACATCATCGGGTTGGTGGCGCTCGACCAGGAAGGCGATGGGCTTTCCTCTCCAATTTGAGCGGGAGCCTCCACCAACGGCTTTGTTTCCATTTTACGACCACCTTCCGCTTCCTCCAGTTTCAAGGAGCGGGCCTCATCCTCATCAAAGAGAAAGTTGTTCAGCTCATGGCGGAAACTGAGTATTAACTCCTTTGCCTTGAGCCGCTCAGCCTTCAAACGCTGGGTTTTTTCTTTAGCGTTCCGGATCTTCCGCTCCAGCTCCAGCCTTGCCAGCTTCCTTTCGCAGCAGCTCTCCGTCGCAGACCCATCTGGATTAAACTCAGGCATCTTCTCTTTAATCAAAGCGACCAAATTTCTCTTTCCGGATTCCAGTCTCCCGTTGGATTCCTTTAGCTCCCCCTCCAGAGCTCTCATCTCCTTTTCCATTCCCTCCAACTTGTTCTCCAGTTGGGACTTTGTTCGTTCCCAGTCTTCAATCCGGAGCTGGAGCTGGATCTCAGCCTCCTCCAACTTTTCACTTATCTTTTGCTCCATTTCGGACCTCAGTTCCAAGCGGATCCGCTGCTCTTGATGGATCCTTTTAAGGGCTGCTAGCTCTTCATCCTTTTGAGCAAGGGCGGACCTTGCCAAGATGAGATCATTATTCTTGTCTCGAACCAAGGCTTGGTAGCGCCTTTCCAACCCGTCCCATCCCCATTCCGCTGCTGATCCTCCTCCCGCCATTGGTGACCCGATGGAATTGCTGTCACCGGCCAGGGGGCGGGAAGAACTGGGTTCCATGCTCTCCAGAATGGTCTCCAGCCCAGCGTAATATCGAGCCATCTCCGCGAAATCCATTTAAAAATATTTTCACTGGAAACTTTCACCTGCAAAATGACCTGTTGAAAAAGTTGCGAATAATTTGCACTACAAAAATGGAGAAAGCCAACGACTAAAAAGAACAGAGATGCTTCCCTATTCACAACTGAAACACGACAGAAGGCCAGAGAGGGAACGCACTGGGTTTGGGAGGGAAAGCAGCTAGCAAAAGCATGCATGATGCAAGAGCCCACACAAAGTTTCTGCCATGCAGGGAGGAGCTGCTTTCTCCGTTCTTTCTCCCTCCCAGCCCCTCTCAAGTAAAAGGAGGGGTGGGGTGGGCTGCGATGATGAAGGCGGATATTATATTAATTACCTACGTCCTCTTACAAGAAGGCAGCCGCATTAACAAGAGTCTCGAGCTACTTCCGCATTAACCTTTTGAAAAACCATAAAGGCTCATATGGGATGTGATGAGCTAGCAAGGCTTAAAACTGAAGTAAAAATAGTTCCGACTCCTTCCTCAATTTGCAAAATTTAGTTCGTTTTAAAATATCAGATCCTGTACATGCATAGCATGCCCATAAAGGATCAACGAAAAATGATTTTTTTAAAGCTTTCACCAGAGAGTCATAGCTTATAACTTCCAATCAAGCCTTGAAAAATGCTGTTGATTTTATTACATCTCGCTTAAAAAAATAAAAATCTATTCACATTCCTCTGATCTGATCTGATGCAACAATTTCACTTCCACTTTCACCGTTCCCCATCACCATCATCATCAGCGGGAGCCAAAGGAAAAGAAATTAAAAAGAAGCCAAATAAATAAGAACGACTCCCGACGAAGGGGAGCTCCGGTAATAAAAAATGCTTTATTGAAATTTCGTAATTTATTTTAGGTAGGAGAAAGCATTCGCCAACAAAAAAAAAATAGTTGGCTGCCTCTGCCTAGCACACATGAATAAAGATAGACAAGCTAAGCAAGAATATCCCTTTTTCTCCCCTTTTTAAACCTGTTGCAATTATATGTGCTTGCTTGTAATAAGCAGCTTCAATGTGGAACAGGAGAGGGACGCGTGTCTCCTTGTCACTACCTTCCCACCTTCCTTTTTAAGTCGAGTCGGAAGCATTGATTTGTCTGGCAGCCAATTTCCGGCTTCTGCTTTCTCCAGCCAGCTTAAGTAGATCGAGTCACAGCACAGTTTTTAGATTTTTGCTCCTCGAGTAATAATATAATGATTTTATTACGGATTCAAATTGATCGCAAAAATTAGCTCAATGAAAAAAAGAAAAGAGATTTTCACATTGTAAAATTGTGGATCAATACCGAAGAATATATATATTTTTAAAAAATCTGTACCAGTTCTGAATAATGAAGCAGATGACTCGATTTTGAGTTCATATAATATGCATAAATATGTGGAGAGCTGTTGAATGAATGCTTCCATTCTAATTTTGAAAAGAAAGGAAGCTGTGGAGATTTGACATTTTTCAAGCAAGAAATTATGCCTTTGATACATGCATGGACGGAGCTAGACTCTGCTATATTAAAAAAATCTCAAGTCGCTCTTTTTCAAGCAGGACATCCTATTTAAAATTAGTTAGTCGGTCCATCCAGGGTTCTCCCGTGTTGTCCCCACCGTTACAACTGTCACCCAATAGGACTAGTCGTCATGAGAGTGAGAAAGCAACTTTCTCCTTCACAGGCTTCCCCCTCCCCTTTCTTGTGAAATTTTGCAATGGCTCTTCTTGTAGAAGAAAAATTTGAGCCAAAACTATTGACTACGTTTATCTTTGCCTTTGTCTTCATGGCGAATTGGGAAGCAAACTTTTAGCTCCTGTTTTAAGCTGAGTCAGTCTTTCATTGAACGGGGAATATAAGAACTCTGCTCGTACTCAATATTTTTCTGAGATCCACGTTTCTGCTCAAAAGGAACAAGGAACATGCGTGAAGACAAAGCCAACTTCATTCCTCCTCATCCCATTCCAATCAAGTGGATGAAAAAGTGAGTCAGTCACGTTTGTAAAAAAAGGTTGACTGGTGGACTAGGGAGAATGCTCTAGGAATTCATGGGGCTGGGGCAAGGTGAGAAATCAGTTGGATTCTTTACTTTGTCATGCTAATTCAATCCAATTGATTGCTTATCTTCTTGTCTTAACAACTTTTGTTGTATTGGAATAAAAATAACCGCAAAAACAACATTATAACCCCAACTCAGATTAGTACAATTACAAAAGCTACATTTTTAATTTGTTGAGTTGACTGGAAAATAAAAAAAATAAAATGATGGCGGTGAAATCTTTTGAGGTGTGGATGAAACGGTTTCATTTTCATTTTACCTACGAAAAGTGAATAGATGAAAACATGGAATGAACTTTAAAAAAATAATATCATTCTTTGAACATTTGAAATACGTATTCATTTAATTAAACTGTTGTGCTATTTAATTAACATTTCCATTATCTCTTAATTTTTACATGTCTCCTTTTAATAACTATTTACGCTCCCCACTTTCTCCTCATCATTTTCATTTATCAACATCATCATGGAAGGTTCCGGATTTGGCGTTACTTCCGGTTGGGCTTTCTGAGGGCGGCCCCGCTTCCCCTGGACCGAGTGTACATTCTTGAGATGCCTGCTCAGCTCTCTTTTCTCTTTATACCAATTCCCACACAGGTCGCACATGTGGGTCTTCAGTATCAACGGGACCCGACTCCGCATCCTTTTCTCAGCCATTGCTCCTCCTTGTCCTTTTTCATGATTCTTCATGTGGGTTTGCAGCACCCAAGCCCGGCCGAATCTCTTTCCACAGTGGGGGCAAAGATGATTCCTGACCTTTTGGTGGACAAACTTGAGATGCCTTTGGAGGCTCCCGCGGGCCGTGAACTCCTTCTGGCAAATGTGGCATTTGTCGCTGACCAAGGAGGCGGATGCTCCGCCGGTTTCTCCACAGAGAGGTCCGTGCTTGATTAGCTCATGCTGCTCCAAAAATTCCTTCCCACACTTGTCGCACTTGTGCCGGAGCCCCAGGTGGATGATCTGGCGGTGGCGGAGGTAGGACTTCCGGTGCCGGAATTCCTTTTCGCAGAGGTTGCATTTGATGGTGATGTTGAGATGGGCGGAGCGGAAGTGCTCCCGGAAGTAGGCTTCGTTCTTGAACTGCTTGGAGCAGAGGTCGCATCTGAACAGGCCTGTTGTGGGGTCGATGCTTTTGCGGGAGTATTTGCTTTCCTTTTTCTTCTTGGGTGGAGGTGGAGCAGAGGTCGAGCTGGGACGCTGTGGATCTCCATCTTCTGAATCAGCCAGAGGGTCAGAGTCAGGCTCGTTGCAGTCATCCGAAGCGTCTTCAGCAGCTTCATCAGCCTCAATTTTAGCTTCTGCTTGTTCCCCCTCATCAAGAAATGGGTCTTCCGGTTCTGACTTGATTACTGCAACTTCTCCATCTTCTAATTGTTCAATTTTGATGGCGTCACTTGCATCTGTGGTGGGGGCGGCGGTGGCGCTCATACAATCCAACTCTTTCACAGTCCACCCGTCCTCCTTCCTGCATTGTTTGGAACGCTGATGCTCCTCCAGTTGGGTGGGACTAGTAGGAAGGGTCTTGATACGTTTATGGCGGCAGTGTGCTGGCACTGTCCCAAAAAGTGGAGGCCGCCTGGAAGCGGGTCCCGCCTTCAATAAATGATTAGGTTGGAATTGATAAACTGCTTGGGCGGGGGTCTCTTGTTCAACTACAACTGGCGCTTGACGAGGCCGTTGACATTTTTTGAGGACCAGCTTGGGAAACGCTGACCGCTGAAGCTCTTCTTCACCTTCAAATAAAATTAAACATAATTTTCAATTAAAAATGCAATATGCAATTACCATTTACAATTTATTTTAACACTGTCTACATTCGTATGCCGGCCGTTAGTTTAAAATAATTAATTAATTATAATTACATTTTTTAACAAGCTCCCTTTTAAGCTGGAAGATCCCCCCAACAATGACATCCGTTTCCGCTCCACCACCACTTCCAATAGATAACCGGTTCACGCAGTTTTTGAAGCCATTCATCCCCCCTGACCTCTCCTCCTCCTCAGCCCCAGCCATGATATTTTTCATCGTCAACACACTCCAGTTCAGCCTCAGCTCGACGGTCTTCAGCTCCCGGTAGAGATCACAGAAGGATGTCACGGTTTTGGAACAGTCCTCACAGGAAAGCAGCCCAGCATCGATAAGCTTCTCGAACGCAACACTCCCGTCGCCACCACCACCACAGGAAAAGGACTTCGACTCGTCATTGCGACTGAGGTGCCTTTGGAACAACTCGAAAAATCTCTTCACTTCTTGCTTCCTTTTCTTGGAGACCTCCACCGGGCCCTTCCGGTAGCAGATTAAACAATATGACGAGCTTAACATGTTCCAGAGCAATTAACTTTATTTTTAAACTGGGAACCGTAAACTAACTTTTTTAAGAGAAGAAGAGAATTTTTTTTACGGAAAAGTGTTGTTATTTTTATTGTTCAACTTTTTCAGCAGGAAAATGAAACTGAAATCATCTGTTTTTGTTTACGTATCCAAATGTCCAAGCTGATCTAGAACGGGACAGGACGGGATGAGCTCAACATAGCTTGTTTTAGGCAGAGAGCAGAAACCGGCTGTTTTCCCTCTGTTTACCTTTTTTTTGCTAGCACATTGCAGTCACCTGTTTCATACGGAAATTTTATTTTGGTGCTTGAAAAAATACTGGTTCTCCTAATGCATGGATTAAATAATT
>JAQIWX010000115.1:0-26524 GCA_034696785.1 Lepidocyrtus cyaneus | reverse complement strand
TTTCATACATGGACTAGTTCACAAAAAAAGTTTCAAGCAATTCTGTGAATAGTCACCGAGTAGTCTCCCTCGTTAGTGGTATTCCTTGATAAATATACATTCGTTGTAAAATTATTGTAACATTGTCCCGTGTAAAGATCTTATATTCCGTGATCTTCCCGACTAGTTCAAAGATCTTATATACTATTTAATTTTTTGAACGTAATTGTGCCAAGTAAGCTTACTATATGAAACTCGTTTAGATAAATGGATGACAGGAAGTAAAGAGGATAAATTTATGATAAAATAGCAATCGGATCAACTATGGTTAATTATTAAAACTGACTTGTAAAACTAAGGATCGATGGGAAACAGCAGAGTTTTCACGTTTTTACATTTTAGTAAACACTTATTAAAAATCATTTATTACATCATCATATTTTGGTTACATCATCATCATACATATACCTAACACTTTAACACTTTGGTTCACACATATATTATTTGGTTCATATATTGAACTTAAATTAAAGACAGTTAATTTATAATTTCACATAAAAAACGATGAGAATTTTAGTGTATTGTTTGGGCTTTAGCAAACAAAGGTGATTGAATTATTTTGCAGAATTTATATTATTGTAATTATCTCGAAGACAATTATATCATTTACTAATAGCATCGAATTAGTTGAGTGGAAGCCGATTCCCAGGAGTAGCGGTGATAGTATCCAGCAGTTCCAGTTCCCGGTTCAGAGCGCGGACAGCTTTCTTTCGTTCTTCCAACGAAGCCCTTCGTTTATTCAAGAATTCTTCGCCCAGAGACTCAAAGATTTTTGTGACAACTTCATCCAGTGCGAAAAAACGAGCAGAGGTACTGAGATTGTAGGGCTTGCGACAGTAAGGACATTGTCCTGTTCCTCGGTTGGTCCCAGCATTTGCATTATCGGGGAGCTGCGGCTGGGCCGGAGCCTGTCTGGCAATGGTCCACTTGGAAATGCAATAGTGACAGAAGGAATGACCACAATCCAAGACGGTGGTCTAAAAAGAAAAGTTTTTAGTTTTTTTTTTTTTTTTTGAATAAAATTGCTAATTGTGACAGATTATTTTAATAATACATCTGGCTTACATCGATCATGACTTCACTGCAAACTGCGCAGCTGAGGTCAACCTCCAAAATCCTGCCCATTGTTTCCAAGCCGTCCCTCTTCTGAGCTTCCATGAGTGCCGGCTCAGCCCGCATCAGGTTAATCTCATGGCCAAGCAGCTCCAGATGATCTTTGGTTTTGTTCCATCCCTCCAGGAGCTGTCTATTTTCATTTCGAAGCTTGTCAAGATCATCCCGCATTTGGATTCGTTTCAGCATCCGGCTTTCCAACTCCCTGTGCATACGGTTCAAAGTCCCCTTCGTGTTTTCCAGCTCCTCATTTTTTCTATCCAACTGTTCCCTTGTGTGGAGTTGTTCCAACTTCAAACGATCCAGCTCCGCTTTGCTTCTGATTTGGTCCAGCTTGATCAGATCGACCTCTTCGTTCCTTTGGACTTGGTCCAGCTTCAACTTCTTCAGCTCCTCGCTCATTCGGCGATACTCTGCCATGAACTCTGCGTTGTGTGAGGAGGGGGCGGAATCTGGATACAGATCTGGGCTTCGTATCATGTCGCGAGTGGTTGATGAGACGACTCCAGCTGGGACTGAATTCGAATTCAAACTGGTTCTATTTATCCTACTCCCTTGGTTCATAAAATCATCCCAGAATTCATCCATAAGAGAAGTTCCAGCTTGAGCTGGCGGCTGGGTTACTGGAGCCTCTCCAACAAACCGGAAGATATATTTGAGTGCTCCACTTGCTCCAAACGCAATCAAATCTCCATCGCTGAGCACACACGGCTTGTCCGTTTCCAGAAGCTCGTCGTTCACCTTCACACACCGGAACATACTCTGGCAAAACCAAAGTAACAAACAATTGACATTAAACATCCGTCCATGTCAATTTGCATGATTACTTTGTTGGATATTCTTAACAATTACTCACCTTATCGATTATGAACCACCGACCCGGAGCCTTAGTCTTCAGAACAAAGACGTTCATCTTGACATAGAGAGCCATCCTTGTCTCCCAAGTTATGTCGCAGGAAGTCTCACATCCAATCGAGGTCTTAAAATAGTTTAATTTAATTTAAATAGTACATGACCATACTCTTCACGTTCACTGTCCGTTTAAAGGGAATAACTAGATTATAACGTCACCTTAATTAAAGTTAAAAACTTACCATCTCATCACGGAGCTCAATGGTGTTGGGATAATCCTCTGCATCCCCTCGGTGGAGGGCCAGCTCCGCTTTCGGTGGAGTTGCCGGTGCCATATTTACTTTCACTTCCCGAACTGATCAGCTGGTGACTGGGGTGAAAAAAGGATCTCGAACTTCAAAGTTAACTGGCCGCTAACTGGCCAACTGATTGACTTCCAAGATGACAAGAGGGACGGACCTCCGATGTTCTGTTGGCCAGCTGATTAGTACTCAAAAAATCTCAGCGATACAAATCAAGTGCTAAAATGACATAAATGACGTAGTTATAATTTCATATTTTTAATTTAACAATTACGTAAGAAATGTCACAAATTATTTTTACTTTCGTTTTTTAAATGTAATAACAAACCCACAGCAATCTGTGATGGAATCGGACATAAATGTAGTTTTTTTATCAGAAAAATCACTGAAAATGTTAGCCTAACTTTAATTTAGTATCTAGTTTTTCATTTACTAACTTCAATTAACTAAATGAATTGAAAAGTTGAACAATTGGAATTTGGAAAGGATCCTTCTCTGTGATTTGTGTTGCTTGGTTCGGTTCAGCTACGCTTTGTCATGTGAGCGGAATTTTGAAAATTGAATGCGTTACTGCGGCAACTCACCCAAACAGGCAAAGACAGGGGCATTGCCAACTAATTGAAATTTACGCTGTGGCTGTTCTGAGATGAACAAAGGAATACTTATCTCCTTTTTGTTCGTTCCGATGATGCCTATGCATTTCATGTATGCACAAATCAGTCCATGTATGTTTTGAAATCCCACACACATACATAATTAGTTTCATTTTACTCATTTTCCAACACCGGACAAAACCTAATTTACATTAATTGTTAGAAAATGTTACGTAACATTCTCAATTGAGATCATGAAACGTGTGATGGGGCAAGCAATAAGAGAAATATTTTGGGAAAATATTATGAGATGGTCAGGAAGAGTCCAGTCCAATAATACTTCTCTCCAGAAAAAGTCAGAAGAAAGGATATCGGATTTCATTTTAACTGCTTTCTTATTTCTTTTTGAGTTATGTGCAAGTAAAAAAAAGAGACAGGGACCCACATATTTTTTTCTTGAACTGACTGGACCACGAAAGAACTTTTTTTATCTCATGGTGGTGGTGTGGTGGTGACGAAGAGAGGAAAGGGGAGATGAAAATGATCAGATCACATCACAACATCATGTGCAACGTTAGCTGATGAACTGAAAAAACGAAAACGACTAGTTCCTTTGTTTGTTTGATGTCGACACTTTAAGAAAGGCAGACGCACATTTCATGTTTGAATAACAGGAACACAGCCAAAATGCAATGGCAATTATAATGTGTTCACATATATAACAAGTCTGTTTTTTATAACTTTTCTCAGTCAAGTCACCATCTGTCACTTGTCACTGTCACCTTCCTAGAAAACACCATCCGCATCATCATCTTCATTCTCCCCATCATCAACATGATCATAATATCGTGATGATGATGATCAATGCGAAAAGGATTCCAGCTTGAGGAGATCAACACTTCCACGTTTGCATTTTTCCAGCGTGTTCCACACTTTTAATGGGGAACTTTTTCATCACTTTCCCCGAGATATCATTTTGCTCTTTTTATAGAGATATAGCTCTGAGAGATAGAAGTATATTTATTATTGTTTCAATTTCAATCAGAATCACTTATTTCTTATCCAATCGAACTGCCAACTCTCCATAAATCCTGGTTGGGAATCATAACCCTTTTCAGAGGGAAAAAAATATTTTGCGCGTTGGTTTCTTCTTTTTTGCTCCTTTTAAATTATTGTTGAGGCGGTGATAATTTTTTTCCACACTCTATAATTTTTAGTAGAGTAAGAGAAAAAGACAAGGAAAACATTAGCATAACTTGTTGTGTTTTTCGATCTCACTATTTAACTAAATATATTTGGATTTTTGTTGGATGGATTTGGAACAGATTATGGACTTGTCATTGGTGTAATATAATTAATAATCGTATTACAAGTGTGAGATTTGCATCGGCATCATTTTTTTATGAAGATATCCAAGAAAAAACATTATCATTATCAGCAGCATTGTCTATGTCTATGTATCATATTCATATTTTAGTGGGATAAAAAGGAAGCAGTCGATTTCCTTCCATATTATTCCTTCGTCAAAAATAAAACGGGGAGGTTCGTCAATGAGTTTGAGTCAGCCAGGAGCAATTAACAGAGAGACACTTGAAAAGAAGCAGAAAGGACAAAAGAGATTCCACTAAAGGTATTATAGGTACATACATTGATGATTTGATAATGTTACTGACACTTACAAGTAACAGCCGTGAAATGCACAGAAAACTACGGACAGTGCTAGCATACAGCTTGTAGCGACTCCGATAATGAATAAATCGCGCTATAATTTAGTCTGCAAAACTAACATTTACTAATTTTAATTAACGTTTGAAGTTGAGCAACACGCGCGGTGTAAGAGTTCGGAGAGGAGAAAGTTCGGATTATGAAACGGAGGAGAAAGCTGACAGCGGCTAAGTCAGCATCAGGAACAATTCCGGATAAGGAAAGTAAAGATTATGAGAAGCCGCTTCATCAAGAGGGAGGAGAAGGAGAAGAGTAGTACCATCACCAGTGGCAGCATCATCGACGCCAGCGGTCATCCAAGGCAAGGAGAAAGCACAAAGGCTTGGGGGGATATAATATGTTTGGGAAGCTGAGTTGTGTCAGCTGTGTGGATGCCTTGCGGGACTGCTGCGGAGGTAAGTAAAAGAGGAAAAGGAGATGAAATGATTACCCTTTTTCCCCTTCTTTCTTTCAAAAAAGAAAAGAAAACAACTTGGCTTATAAGGTTGAACGGTGATTAAGATGCAGTTGGGTAGTTGGCTTTAGTATTTAAGTTGCTATTTCACCGGAAGTTCATCCAATTCATTAAAGTCATATGCTTTCTCCTTCTACCATATGAAATTGTTTTACCATTTAAAATTGTTTTAAACAATGAATGCTACTGCTTTCTTTGCCCTTGTTTACTCAACCAAAATGAAACAGTCCGTGTTTTATCATTACAAGAAGACGTTTTGTCTTGTCTTCATTGTAAACATCATCCTCCAAACCTCTCATGCATGCATGCATCACTTTGTTTTTTTATAGGGAAGGCCACTTCTGTTTCCACTTCTCAACAGCTATTAGAAAATACTACAGAGAGGCTCCAGCCTTACTTATATAAGAACTGACTAAACCCATGTGAAAATCATTGCGATTACTTGGACCCCAGGGAGAAGAGAAAGGGAGTCTATAATATACTTTATACAGATGATGAGGAAGCTCTATACTTTCGCCCTACTTTACGCACATAATATTATTATTGTACTTACGTGTAAATGTATGCCATGCACAAACACTTCACACCAACTTTAGTTCTTTTCTTTCTTTCTTGGAGAAGGAGGTGGGAAAAGGGAAGGAGAAAATACATCATTTTATATTTTTGGTTGCTGTTTCCACTTCCTCCACCTCCAAAATGGGCTGGGGTGAGGGGCCCAATCAATATTTAATCTACGTTTTATGATTGCTACTGCCGGTCTCATACATACTTTCTTTCTCATCTACCTTGAAAATGCTCTTGGAGAAAGCACATCATCTCCCCAGAGCACTATTTCCATTGTCTACTGCATAATTCTCTTGAGAGTGACTGGGGAAAGAAATGAAGGGGGAAATATTAAAGAGCGAGCGAATGAGAAGGAGAAAGTGAAGTCCCACATGTACAGCGAGTAAATACTGAGCCGTGAGCGGGATGCTTGGATGCATTCTCCGAAGAAACCATCGTTGTGCAAAAAGAATTCCGATCTTCTATTGTGCTATTTTCCCAACAGGTCGTCGTCATTTGAAGAAGCTACGGATACTTGAAAAGGTTTTTTCTCCCTTAGTCCTTGAAACTTTATTTTTTTCCTCTGGCCTTTAGAGATAGTTTTTGTTTTGTTGTAATTTCTTTTAGGAATTTCATGCATTTTATAACATGTTGTTATTTCATTTGGAACAAAGTGAAAGAAGCTGGTCAGATGGAAGTAATAGCCAGTTTATGCATTCCCAATTAAAATGGAGAAAGCAAAATGAAAGGGAAGTTTCCTTCCCTTTCTTTCTTTCTTCTTTCTCCAGACGATACAATGGGAACAGCCGGTAAAAATGTAAATTATCTTGCTTTGGAGATGAGATGGAAGAGCCATGAATCAAACATAAAGGGAAAAAGAGACATAGTTAGGTAGGTTGGTTTGGTTAGCGGGAAAAACTTTCTCCATCATATCAGATATGGCTTACGTTATGAACTGGGAAAGTTTCCCTTTCCTTTTTATTTTATTTATGCATTACTAAAATAGCGTATACTAGCCTTGGTCTGGAGGATGAAAGTCATCCTTAGTTTTTGCTTTTTCTCTTTTTTTTTTGACAATAAGCATTGTCAATGTCGAATACATAGAAAGAAATAAATAAAAAAAATAAGTGAAAGAATGAGTAAGTTCTTCTGTTTTCATTTTTAGTTATCTCGTCTCACTCATTTCACTCAACTAATTCATTCCTTCCTTTCTCCGTTAGTTTTAGGCAGTGACATGGTTGATGGAGCGTGGAGAAATGAGATGAAAAAAAGGGAATCGTTCAGAATGGCAAACCAACAACTGACTTTGTAAATTTGTTGGAGAGGAAAACAACCCAAGGCCAGCCAACCAACATAACCAACTAGTGTGTGAGTGAAAGTATATTCAATTTTTTCTTGTGGAGGGAGAAAGGTATAAAAAGGGTATGGATGTAGCTTACAGACAAAAGTTCCATAAAAGATAATGAAAGATGTGCCATAAAAGTTGATTGGGAAAGCATTTTGACTTCACTTCCCCAAAAAAGATCTACCATATTTCATATTTACCATATTTACATGCAAGAAAAATGGAGTGTTGTAACCTTACACACTCCTCCCATCATTTCTTCATAAATCACTTGGTTATTATGACGTGTCCCACAACTACTACTACGTACGATAATATGGCTTGTTTTATTTCAGCAGTAGCAGCAGCACAGCCCGAAAATAGGAACTTGCATAAATTTTTGTGGAAGGGAGAGAGGATTGATGGGAGAAAAGTTTTCCGTACAAAATGTTTTCCACTCCTCTTGTTTCTCCAGACAGTCATGTCATGTCTTACAAGATTACTTTATTATTATTACGAAAATCATCCCATCATACAACAATGTCTCAAATTAATCGGAACTGTCCGTATTGATTATGGTATTTACTACAAGGAATGGAAGGACGGGAAAAGATAAAATGATTTGCATGATTACCTTGTTGAAATACTACTGACCGAGATGATGGAGGGAGGAAGGGAGGGAGGAATAGAAGGTTTTGACGGATTGTATGAAAACATCAAGATAGGAATAGCCCATATGAGTGTACATATGTACATACATGCAAAAATGGAGATATCTACTCAACCAGTCCATGCATAGCTCTTGCTCATTTTACCACATTCACGTCCAATCCAATAGTCTATTTCTACATAAGTTGGTTTGGTTTTCTCCTCCATTATTATTGCCAATGTAATAAAGCACCCATAGCAAAGCCCTCTCTCTCTCTCTCTCTTTCTCCAATAGTGACATGGAACTCATAGTGACAGGATCAGCGCCAGCGGATCGAGAAGGAGGTAGAGATATCTATGTTTTTGGCAACAAAAAAGTCCGAAAAAGAAAATCAGGTTGTTGGTTGAGCTAAAGTCAGTATACCAGTTTACCTATATATGTAGTGTAGTATGGAATGGAAGGGTTTTTTGATGATGATCGAAGCAGCAGTCAGACTCTCTCAAGCCAAGCCAACCGAACCTTATAATTTGAGTCTCTGTCTGTATGGAATAAACAAGTCTTTTTTCTTCACACTAGTCATCCTATATAGCTTCCCTCTAACCCATGTCAAATTCTACCTTTTATGTAGATTTATCAAAAGAAGGTAATACATTATGGAGGATGTGATGTGTGGCAACCAGGAATATTGGAGGAGTATTGGGGGAATATTTAGGAGAAGTATAGTGTACATAGCTAAGTCAAAGCCACAACAGCGCTTGCTTGCTTGTTTGTGAAGTGTGAAGAGGAGTCAATTTTATGTACCCATGCTAGTTTTGCCTTAAGTAAGTCGGTATCCAGGCAAAGGCTATATCTAATATCATTCTTCTTCTTGTTCAACAACTCCTCTGGAAAATCTGCTTATGCTGTGCTTATTTTTCCCCCTTTTAGCAGAGTTTGCCTCCTTTCCCCCGTCTCATTTCAGCATGAGCTGTGCATCCGAGCACACTGGCCATTTCTACATCCGTTCTCGATCTTCTTCATGCTCTGAAAATAAAAATAAAAACAAGTCAATAGAAAATGTGTGCCCCAGCATTTTTTCTTCTTCTTGCTCGTTTAAGTAGTCAAAAGGTTGATTTCATCAGTGGAGGAGCTTGTCAACTAAAAATAAAAGTATCTGGATAGATAGAAAGAGACAGGAGAAAAAAAGTTCCCAATTATATGACTCTGTCTGGTATTTTTCCTTTCTCTCATAAACTATTTTGTTCGTAACAAGATATACCTTAGGTATATATACAATATACAGCCTATCTACTCTTTCATGCTGAAACTCATAAAACGTGTGTCCACTCCAGTCCAAAACTCCAACTGACTTTGTCTCTTTTTTTCTTCTCTGACTGGAGAGAAAGCCGTCGAGTCATGATGATCGGCTAACTGAACTGAACAAGAGGACAAAACTTTGGTACTAGAAAACTTGGACATTCATATTCATATTCTTCTTTTTTTAAGTAAGAAGTTTATTACGAACGATGCTCATCCCCTTCTTCTTCTTATTCGCTGCTGAGGAACGACAGTGAAGTGAGCTTGAGCTGTAGATGTGATGGTTTATTCGGTTTTTGGTGTGGTGTGTAGTAATATATTTCATATTTTTGTCTCCTTTGGCTGGTTTGGTTTGGTGGACCAACTTTACTTGACTGAGCTCCTATTTTGTCACTTCCGATCACGGGGAAAAAGTATTGAATGGTTCTTTTGTGCTGTGCTCTTGTATAAAATAAAAAAAGGAAAGTTGGCTGGTTCTGACTTTCATTTTTTTTGTGTATGGATAACTTTGTGTGTGTGTGTCTGAAATATACTTACTCTTGAAAGGAGGGGAAAAAGTAAATAATAAAAGTGACTTAACCCATTCATTCATTCTAATTCCTCAGTTAAGTTTTAAGGTTGTGCTGACTCTAATTCATGAACAGAAAAAGAATTACTTGAGAAAGTTGGGGATTTTTTAATGGAAGAAGGGGGAAAATTATCGACACATGTAAAAAAAATCTGGCAAGCTGGATTCCGCAAACGTGTTCAGTTTGCACTTTGAATGCTCTACTCTAGAGTGAATGGATAAACTGGTGCGGTGATTAAAGAAAAAATAAAGTTGCTTTCCTTAAAGGAAAAAGTGAGCAGAATATCAGGAACATTATTTGGAGTTTGGAATGAATGGAATCAGGGGAAAACCGTGGAGGAACACAAGCATAAGCATAGCATAACATTCCTCAAACAATCAATAAAATTTATTCTCTGTTGAGTTGCCGCTCCCGTCGTTGTATGGGTGCCGCTCTCCCTCCTATCAAATCATTTACTTTCCGACACATCACAACACAACAAGTCATTCTATACCTGGTGCTCGCTCGACTCGCACATCCGTGTTCTTGTTGTGCTTTATAATATAATGTATTCCTTTATTATTATTATTACTGTTCGTGGGAAGTGAGCAATAATCGGGAATTCGTTTATTTATTGGAGCTCACATTTTCCAAATGATATTTCTGGATACCGCTGCTGCTTCAGAAATTACATGGGAGGGAGCTGAACAATAATAATAAATTGTGAACTTTCTCTTCTTTCTAATTCAAACCATTTATCGTATTTACTTCTTGCGTTTTTTTTTACATCAGAGGAATCTCATTACCTACTTTACATATGAAAAAAAACTGGATGTTAATCAAAATCCACTTTTTCTCCTCCTCCTCCTCGTGTGCCTATCTACCTGTGTATAAATAGTAGTATTTACATAATATAACACATGTCTGCCTCCGACAGGATTGTATCATCGTCAACAACATCACAACCAACCTGTTCCTCCCTTCATTCCGGAAAAAATTATCATGTAGAGATCAAGCATCCGTAAAACTTCTCGCTCGTGTTGCCCTAAAAAAAGTGAAAAAGTTCTAAAAAATATATCAGAGAAATGAAATTTGGAGGGTGAAAAGTCTAACATATGACAAAAGGGATGATGCAATATGTACCTACTCAAAGAGAAAGTTTTTTTTTAGTTATCTCAGTCAGTGAAAAAAGTTACATATTTATCATCCCAACATTGATCGGCAATTAGGTTTTCACAAAGGAAAAATTTGAAATCTCAATAAAAAAGCATCAACATCATCACATCAATGATCTCATCCCACCATAGATGAAACTCTAAAAAAATATCTCATTCACTACTGCTCTCGCATCCGCTCAGCTGGAGAGAGGATAGACATCATCAATTGAAAATACTCATTCGTAACGCAAAACCCGTCTCTATCCAATTATCCCCTTTTTTATTATCAATCACCAACAACACCTCAGTAGTTTCGTTTAGTATTGCTCTACTCTGTATATAAAAAAGAGACTTTCCCTTTAAACTTGTCAATGTCTACAAAGTAAAGTGTATTTTGAACTATGTACATTATAGATAGTCTATGAATGATGGTGTAGTATTAGAATTTGAAATGGAGAATCAAAGCCTAGAAAATTGGGAGCTCCTTCAAAAGTTGTTCAGAGGAAAACTGTAAAAATCCAGAAGGGATCGAGGGAGAGTGCGATTAACGTCATTCTCTTCTTCGCCTACCAAAAACATCATAAACAGAGACAGGGAGCCGGATACCACAGCACACACACCGTTCTCCCGTCAGGTCTCCACCTCCTCATGTATATACACTTCCCCTTCAAACTTGACTCGACAAAGAGCCTCCTCTATTGTAAGAGTTCGCATGCAGATTAAAGTACCAGTTTCGTGAAATATGTTTCAAGTCTTTTGAAAAAGGTTCCTTGTAAAACGGGCTTGTGTCTCCTTTGCCTTCCCCTATCAAATCAAGTGGGTTTTTTGGGCCAGATATTTCAAAGAGCTGTGGGGCTTCTTTTAGAGCTCTGTGTGAAATGTGGAACAGCCTCGCGAAAATAAACTTCCGCCATAGCATATACCTAATACACAAGTACTTACGTAACTTACGCACGTAATGCATTGATGTTTTTCTAGAAAAGTTGAGAAACTTTTTTCCTTACCCGAAAATAAGTTTAGAACAAATGGGGATTTAATTGTTGAAAAATATAGATACATTGCCCTGCTTTAAAAAAAGCTTCAGACTTATCATCTCACTTTCTACAGAAGAGTTTTCTTTTTTTTTCGATTGGGCACAACTTCTAAAAATACAATTGAGTGTGTCGTAACTCAGGAATAAGTCAGACAGGTCTACTTTATTATTATTCTGTTTGGAAGATTCCTCTAAAAATATATATGATAGTTTCAAGGGAAAAATTTCGCAAGCTATTATTAACCCCAACCAACGGCATCTTTTTTTTATCGATGATGTGTGGGTAGGGTTGGATTGTGGTGACTGCTACAAACTTAAACTGATCTAATGTAGTATGACAATCAATTTTCATTTCACACCATTTCTCCCCCCTCAAATGATCTGTTTGAGATAATTTAGATAAAGCATAACCCCATCGACATCACTATCACTCGACTCGTCTCGTCCGATCTGAGCTCCCTTTTCCTTTATGTATCATTCTCATTGGTCAATGTCACCAGTAGCCAAGCCATAGTGCCATCATCACAGTTGGAGTCTGCCTCTGCGAGAACAACAACAACAACATCGAAAAAAATGCGTGAAACGTTGTGGTTTTTTTTTTGTACTCGGGAGGGAGAAGAGAGGTTTTTTTCTCTCATTCGAACAGAACAGTAAATCCATTTATTTAGGTTAATACTACGCACTGAAATACGTACGACCGTGTATTTTTTATTTGATTCAGGCAGTGCAGTAAAAAACTGTCTTAAACTATAGTAAATAGTAAACTTGTCTAGATCTGATCTGATAAATATAGGAAACAGACAACACAACTTCCTGTTTTCCTCATAAAACTAGTAAAAAGAAATCCCACATCATAAACATTCATCCACGCGGCGAGCCAGCCGAATACTTATCTCGAAAGCATCTAGATCCAGATAGATATATGAGATTAATGTCTTTTCATTTGATGTGGTCGTATTATTGTGTGAAAAAATACATATTTGTAGAAGAAGTGGAGAGGACAACTTAATGCTTCTTGATGATGTGGACGTCATCATTACCGATAGCATCAAATGATTTTTTCCCTATCACTGTCCTAGAAATTTGAAGACGTATATTCCCTCCATGTAAAAAAAACAGCCGTGTAATTTTCCTTCTCATATTTCTTTCTCGGAGGAAAAGAGAAAGACAGGGAAAAAGAACAATTGAGAAGTAGCAAAGCAATCATATAAGCTAATAATAACACAATAAAGCCATCACATTAACACTTTCCACGCTCCACTGAAAAAACTTTCTTTGGATCACGCTAAGCTCAATCTCCTACAATAAGTGGGATGGAAGTACTTGGTGGTGTGGGCTTTCCTTTCTCTTTTTTTTGGTATAACTGTTCAAGTTATGGAATAAACTCAAAGGAAAATCCAAGAAAACTAGAAAAACGATAAGAGGTGAGTGGGAAACAAGAAGAGCCGAGGATATGAAAAAAATGGAAGTATAAAAAAAGTTTTTTCTTCTTCTTATGATTCATCCCTTCATTTTCATTGACAGCTGAAAGTGAGTGTGAGAACAAGGAAGGAAATGAGAAGAAGTGATGATGGAAAAGTGGAAGAAAGAAAAAAGGAGATATAGCTTGGTGGATATCCCCCTGCCAACATCGTTGAAAGCCTAGTGAACCAAAAGCACCACATCATCATCATCATCGCCACCTTGATTTTAAGGGTGTTAAAGGAATGTGCTAAGATAGAGAGGAAACGTTGTGGATATAAACTTTGCTTCTGGTTGGTTTCGTAAAAAACAGGACTTTTCATTTTTTGATTCCTGCCATTTGTGAGGCATTCATTCATCGAGCCAATTCCTTTTTTTCTTGTACAATTTCCCTCAAACAATTCAAATTGAGTATCAAAAACTTTCTCCTGGTTCGTTATCAACTAGAAAAAGAGGAGCCCATTTGTATGCAACTGAACGAGCAAGAATTATTTTTTTGCTTGCCTTTTGCTGAATAAAAAAAGCAATTTTCACGAATAATTAGATCAGAGAAAGTCTTTGATATTTTTCCCAGCTCACAAAGGAAAAGCAACAATTTCAAAACAAACAATGCTTATTTTTATGCTCTTTTTTATTTACGTAACAGCCGTGGCTCATGATATGAGCCATGTGAGAATCATTGTTCAATTGAGAGAGAAAAATTATTCCGGCAGCTTTGCTCAAGTCTAAACAAATCCATGAATCATTTCTCCCTCCTAATGGAAAAAAAATAACTGACGGGACGAAGGAGGAATACAATAAGTAGAGTAGAGTAGCAATGAACCCAGCTGGAATGCATTTCCACTTTCTTTCGACATTACCTCTGCATCTGCCACTCTCTTCTGCCATGTCGAAAAAAGAAAGCAGCCGAGTGGATATTTTCCAAGTCATATAGACAGGAATACATGTCATATCATATCATATATTTCTATTGTCTCTCTCTTACAGTTTTTCTTTTCACACGTTGGTTGGGTGATGCTGATTGGTGGTGGTGGTAGTGGGTGCATAACTATTCCAAACCTTTGAACCATTTTTTAGTTAAATAACGATCATTCCAAACCTAAAGCCTATTGTTGAACATGATATCATTATGCTTTAGATACATTCTTTTGATGTCGGAGCTCGCTCCGCAGTCGCCACATTCCTCGTGTTGGAATATTTTCCCTGTTGTACTACTTTTATCTCTATCTTTTTTGAACTGTACATATCAAAGTTCATAAGAAGCTATTGTGAAAGAGAAAGAAGAATGATCATGGAGGAACATCAAGTGTCAAGGGATACTTCATAATAGAGTCCCTCCATCCGTCATTGTCGTCTTCGTAAGTCAATGACAAAGGGAAGACGCTTTTAGTGTCACCTATTTGCTACCAGGACAGGGGAGCAAACAAACCTGCCTCTTCTCATTTTCTTGACATGTGTAATGCCTACTTAGTTTACTACTATGCTTTCACAACCACTACTTTCTCTAACCTCAACATTATCTTTATATGTATTCCATTTGATCTACTTTTGAGCTGTGTGATTGATGGCTGACAGTGCACACAGAAAGTGAAAGACGTCATTTTTTCTCCTTAAGTGAAAGTAAAGTGTGAGTGTGCTAAAAAACAAGCGATGTAAAAAAGGGGCTGTTGAGGTGAGAGGACTTATTCCACTAATTGTAAGAAATGATTCCTTTCCTGTCATCATCACTCACTTGTTCGAGGACTACCACTACCATGAAGCAAATAACTGAAATGGAGAAGAATGAAGCTAGTAATACTAATATGGAGCTCCCACCACCACTTGTTCCAAAATGTAAGCGAGTAACCTATTTGTAAATTGGGAAATTAGACGGAAGAAGAAAAAGAAAGCCCCATGCAGGAACAAAACTATGTTTGTAATAGTTTAGTAGATGAATACATTCTGAATGTCTAACCATTTTGACAAGAAGAAAAGGGCGAGGAAAAAAACCAACGAGAAAGTAATATTGCTCCTTTTTAGCACATTTTTCCCTACTTTCACTTTTTCACACATACCAAACAAGGATGCTTGTTTGGACCAAAAATAAATATAAATAGTTGGGTAGATATTTGCACTGCATTTCAAAATTTTCCAGGTTTTTTAATATGGTTCAATCTGCACTTAAAAATTTCTTATTTTTAATTCTTCTAGTATTTCGGGAAATAAAATACTGTCATGCATGTGTGGCTTGTCATTTTCAACTTTTCTTCTTCTCCTCTGCCAGATTTATGGTTATGACGAGTCATAATTTGCTGTTGGAAGCAAAAAATAGCATAATACAAATATGCCATGCGTGATTCTGGTATGCAATAGGTAAAATGGCTTTGTACAAGGAAACCAGATCCGGTTGTAAATATTCTGTAGATTCCTTTATTAAACAGCTTGGGATACAGTTCGTAATATGAAATGAAAGTATTTTATAGTCGGACCAGCTTCGCCACAAATAATACTCCACTGCTGACTGGTATGGGACAGTTTTCATCCTTTCTTCCTCTCAGCATAGCAATAGGAAACCACAAAAGATTACGAGAAGAATATTTGAGGAGAAAGTGGCGAGCTAGTTCAAGGAGGAGAAATATAGCTGTATTGTATGTATGTATGTATATGTACCACCATCATCGTCATCATCATCGTCACAAAATAAAGTAGGAGTGAAAATTTTAACTGAATGTGAAAGCGATGATGATGAAGACAAAAAATGTGGATTCATTACTTTCTTCCGTAATATAATCATACATGGATGGAGTAATATTACCCACACCCTCAAAAAAAACTAAAAAACCTACCATATCACACTATATGCTACGTAGAGAATAGAATGATCTATTATTATTTACGCTTCTGGAGAAAGTAGGATAGGCTGTTTGCCACTTTACTTCCCTTCTTCGTGTAAAATATTCAACACGGTTTAGTTCTTCAGTTGGTTAAATTGTTGCGGGTATATTCGTAGCAGGATTGAGGGATTTTTTCCCTCTTGTATTAAACAGTTTTACAGGGCCCAATTAATTTTCAAACGACTTGTTTTCTCTTTTCTTTTTAGCCAGTATGGTGTAGTTATTATTAACGATCTGCTGCTGGTAACCGATCGCATAATAACAACGTATAATATAATGTGCTTGTGCTCCTTGTAAAGCAGTCTTGTTTCCCCATTCAGGGAAAAAAACATTCACGTCGTAATCTAAACAGGACAGTGCGGAGTAGTAGATACGTGTGAAAGCTTTCTCCTAACTGGAAAAATTCATATATGGCCATTTTTTCTTCAAGATGATAATATGATCACATTAAAAGGATTTTTTTATTTGGTGAAAAATAGAGTATAACTAACTTTCATACCAAGGTTCTTTGGAAAAAATATGTAATGATATTTGTAGTGGCAGAGCAGCTGTAATAAAAACGGGTCGAGAATGTTGTAAAAATCCGGAGGAGGCACAGTTTAGTTTCATGTCAGAAAAAAATACAATTTCAAAGTATAACCATGAACATCTTGAATTAGTGAAAGAAGAAGAAAAAGTGACACTCACTCGACGACTCCCCATAGTGAGATGATAAAGTAAAATGGTTGTTTGAAGAAGAAGAGTGTATCTATCAGATCCAGTCACTAACAACTTAACTGAACAAAGAGCAATCCTCTGATCTTTTTGCTGGTCAGTTGTCACATTCTCTCTCCTCCTCCCATCATCATCATCATCCGGAATTCCTTTGGAAGGACAGAGAAGGAGAGAGTCAACACATGTATCCGTTACCACATGAAATAGCATCACCATCACCGCATCCAAAAAATGCATTCTTACGACAGACTCTATAGCCAACCGTGACAGATCAGATTTTTGATGAGAGATTTTTTTTTCTTTGGTGAAAACAAGAAAACAATCTGTGGACAATGTCGTTACTTATTTAATAACGCTTATGCTGAACTGAACACATATTCATGTTATAGTATAGGTAATATAGCTCGTCATTCAGTTTTTTGCTGTTTTTCGAGTAAAAAAAATCGGGAGTGCTCAGTCCTTGAGTGACTTTCCCTGTAAGAGATTGCTCAAACGGTGGAGGGGAAGCTGGTGACAGACAGTGAAAGTCTTGTTGGATCTTTGTGTTGTGATTTTTACCGGAGATTTTTTGTTGTATGAAAAAATAAATAAAAAAAGACTTCAGGGATAGGAGGAAGCAGGAGATGAGTGTTATTTTTTTGGTTTAATTATTATCGCGACAGGCAGCCACTTGTGTAGCAGCGATGATGTCTCTTTTCCTCTCACGATCAGAATTTTCTTTTATTGATGCAGTTGAGAATAATAATGCAGCAGATTGTGCTTGTGCCAGAGCAAGAGGAGCACTAGCCTAACATGCAATCCTACTTACTACGAAGATTTTCTGAAGCTAGCTGATATTTTAGAGCACTAACTTGCAAAAAAAAGAAGAAGGAAAAATGTCACACGAGAAAGTCATTCGCTGCCAAAGTGCCACCTTTCACATTGATGAGGCGACGTATCAATTTGGTAAAAAAAAAATCGAAAAAAGATGTTGTATACCTAATTTACTTACAAATGAAGAACCAGCTTTGGGTTTGAATTATGGGTAAATAAGTTCATTTCCGGTTTTATGAACGAGAAGCTGTTTGTATGCATGCATTGACATTGATTATATTGAATTTTTATCCTCAGGTGAAAGTTTTAATAGCTTTAGCTTATTATTATTTTGTGCCACTGTCATCTTATCTTATACGTTAGAACCAGCGCAGGGGCAAACGGTGTTTTTCTGATAAGGATAATGATGATGATATTGATAAATGATGATGATGATATGCATTACATATGCCACATGTCTACTTTCGCTCCGCTTGGTTAGCTTTAGCTTATATGAAAACAAAACAGACAGGGGAAATCTTATCCCATTTCTCATCCTTGTCTTTATTTCCTTTCTTCATTTCCCCGTATTGAATTTTGGTTTGACCCAATCATTTGTCATCATTTATGTAGTAGGTAGCTCCTTTCCTTTTTTATCTTCGGAATTACGTAGGAGCTAGGAGCCATATCATGCATAGGTAGGTAGATAGTTTTGAAAGGAGGAGAAATTAGGATGAAAATCTTCCTCTTTCCCTGTCAGGGAGATAGATAGATAGATGGGCTGGAATGAAGTAAAATCAATTTATCATCACACATCAGATTTGCTCAACTTAGTGTATTCCTTCCTCATACAGCAAGACAAGCCAAGCTAAGCAATCAAGTTGGGTGGGTTGGCGAGGCTGTGCATGTCCATTATTCAGCAGACAGGAAAAGGGGAAAGATAAAGAGAAAGCTTCTTATGCGCAGGGAAAATAAAGAAGAAGAAGAAAAATATAAGACAATGAGGAAAAAACTGTTTATGCTTGCTCTTTTCTTTAACATATATTTTATACGTGGATGGTTACATGACATGATCCAATTCAAAAAGAGGAACTTACCCTAAGGCACCTAGTTCCTCCACCGAAGCAGGGAAATACATAAATGGATTATATTGTTTTCAATTTGATAAAAGTCTCAAATTTGAAAGAGATACAGCGCATTTAGATAGATACACACGCTTTCTCATTTTTTATGCCTGTCGAGATGTCTGAAAAAATTGGAATAAATACGGGTTCCTTGGTTTAAAAAGTAAACATTGCTTGGGCATGGTATGGCATAATTGTAATTAATTAGAATGCTCTACTCTCAAATGTATTGATTTTATGTGAAATGCATTATTTGTTAGTAATGAATGATGATGTAATATGGCTCAAGAGAGATTGGCCAACTTGTAGCATTGTTTTGTGTTGGCAATGCTGAATGTGAAAGCAATGCATTTTGTCCAAGTCCAAGTGAAAGTCTGTCTGCTCGTTTTTAACGTGTTATGTATTTTGCTTGTTGGTTTGTATATGTACCATATTGAAAGAAAAGCTTCAATAGACGATGTTGATGTTGTTGATTAACGGCAACATTAAGATTCATTTGTTTACCATGTTGTGTACTCACGTTTCCTGTGTGCTTTCCTTCTCTGTAGTTGCCAGCGATGAGCCCACCAACGGAGTGAAAATCCTGAGACGGGAGGATCCTCCCGTTGACCTTCAAACCGACTTGCCAACCTTATCCAACACGTCTGTGGTTCAGCGGTTGAAGCTGATATTGGAGAAGTTGGAGTCCGGCCAGCTGGACACGGTTCTACCGGAAGTCTTCCAGAAAAACATCCAATACGCTATAGATATTATCCAGGATGAAGACGCGGAGGCGGTGAAAGACAGGTTTGAGCGGAAATTAAACTATTGTCTATTTTCTTTAGGAAATTAGTTAGTTCTCTAGTAATTAAGGTGTGTTCCGTTCCACTACAAACAAATCTGGAATGGATAGGGAAATATCGCATGCATTTTGGAATGGGTATTGGTGTACAGATCTATTCAAATTGATGTGCCTATTTCATGGATTTGGATATCCCCGGTTCATTCAGTTATACGAAGCCACATTGTTTCTTATTCTAAATTGGTATGAATTGAGAACGGAACTCTTCTTCTGTAAATGATTACTTTCACCAATCTGCTTAAGTTGAGTATTTTCCGTATGGAGCTACTTGGAGAAGTTCTTTTACATGGATGGATTATTGGAACACAAATATAGTCTGCTGCTCCGGACATTGAAAACTGCCACAAACGGATTATCTACTAACTAATTATGATACAAATACAAAAACTTCAACAAACAGCTTTGACAAGACTAAATAAACTAACGCAAAGAATAAATTACATAGACTAATTGAAGCCTAAAAACGCCTGCCTTGGAAGTGTAAAGCACTTTATTTTCCCGTGAAACAACCGTATAATTATGATATTGAAAAGAAGACAGGAAGTCACTATCGAACTGTTGTTAGCCAGACAATATTATTCAAAATTGCATTTAATTGACGGTATTCCCATTTCCTCCTCTCCTGCAACTACATACTACATATACCAGCTTGTGTTCATTCAACTGAAGCAAGTCTATTTACTGGGCGGGATAAAAAAAAAGGTACCGTTCTTCATTTTGTTTTCAATGAGTAAATATGAGATCCCCCATCATCACCATCACCAACAAATAGAAAATCGATCAGTTTCCTCATCCAATATTGATTGGTTTCCCTTTCTTTGATTTCACTTGCTCCGTTTCATTTTTCCCTTCTCTTTCTTCTTCTTACAACTGCGGCTTCCTTCTCCATTGAAAGCTACATAGGCAGGTAGGTAGACCCATATAGTACACAGTCAGGGTCCAGTTTATGAAGGGAAAGTGGAGTGAAGGTATTGACCGACTTTTTTTTATGAACAAACAGGAAAAAATTCTTCGAATGAAAAAGTAAACTGAAATGAAATGCGTGAGCTTTCTCCACAAAAAAAGTTATACGCAAACTGTTTAATTATTATTTATCCCTTCCTCATTCTTTGTGTTGTTGACGTTTGTCGGTTGTGATTTTTGAATATGAATATGAAAAGAGGGAAAGTAAAAAAACCACAAGAGAAAGAAGCAAGTTGATGCGTAAGCGTGTCACTAGGAAAATGTAGACGGATAAAGCTCATCGATAATGATGTCTTAAAAGGCTCTATACAAGCTATATAGTCTAATATGTATGTTGAAGTACGGATGATAAAATGGGCAAAGACAACGTAAATTGTCATTTCGAAAAAGAAAGACGGAGAAGAAAACGTAAGAACGGGAAACGGGCAAACAACATTTTTTTTCTGTACATCTTTTTTCTTCCCTCCTTTCTTATCTCCCAAACTAGTACTCAAGGACATTGCATTTCTTTTTTAGTTCGGTTTCCAGCCATTGACGTATGTATACGGATGTTTGTGTTTGTTTGAGTCGCATTCTATTTTTTCTCTTTCTCGTGGAATATAAATAGAGTGGGAGAGGAGGAGGAGGGATAACAGTAAATTATTGCTTACAGAAGAGAATAGGATGGAGGGAGTATCCGAAGGGAAAAAAATTACTGATACCATTGTCAGTCTTCTTATCAGATGATTATATAAGCAACCACAGAGCCTGCCAAAACCCCTCAAATGCATGTATGTATGTATATCAATCCAGTTGTTTATCCTATTTTCCCTTGCCACTAAACATTTCATGCATGGACTGTTTCCCCTTCGTTTATGCTCAGCCATTTGGAACGGATGTAAAGTTACCTGTACTTACTTAACTAAAACCAGTACTTTTACTTACCCACCACCATCAAACCAAATCAATCTACTTTACTTTGTATCAGATGGAGATAGATTTTTTACACAAAGCATATTTTTTCCTATGATATTCCAAGTTACGTCATGTTGTTCAGTCGTGTTGTGTTGAATAAGCTGGTATTTTTTCTGCAACTAAAGGTACGTCATTTATGTACGAGACATTTTCATTTGTTATGACTTGTTCTATAATGGATTATTTTTAATGAGTGTTGTTGTGGGGGAGGACAATGAGCTATGCCATGCCATTTTGTTTATTTAAAACATGCAGAGTGAGTAGGTAATTATATTTTTTGGGTAGATTGTTTGTGCTGATTGGCCAATTCTTCTTCTTGATTTTATAGCTTCGGCTTAAATGCTTATTTAGAAGAAGAAGAAATGCGGTAGTTTTAATTACCACGTAATTAAACAAGAAGTTACCTTACCTGCACTGGTGGGGGGCAAAAACGCCATATTTATGTTCAGAAAATCGTCGAGCTGTTTTTTGAACGAAAATATTATTCAGAATTAATTAGTAAAAAAGCAAGTCCCGTCATTAAATGCAGGTAAATAATAATAATAATAATAATAAGCAGATACACATATTCGAGCTGGTTGGTGAAATGAACTCAACATCTAAAATTCATACCAGCCAGACCTAATGTAGCCATTTGATAAGGAATGGGTTATATGCCATGCGTGTAGTTTGTAAAATTGGCAATAAACTGCAAAGATAATGGGATTTGATCGGACGTTGTTGGTTGGTTTGGATCCAGTCCAGTACAAATACATAATCTACGGCATTGCTTATTTAGCATTCTGCTGGTCTGCTCAATTCAATTCACTTTCTTCCCGATGCCGAGTCATGTCATGGCATGGGACTATTTTTTCTTCTCTTTTTTGATCGTTTTCATCAGAAAAAACCGTCCACTACACAATACGGTACATTTTAATAGTTGATTGGCAGCAGACGGGATGGGATGACCCGATAAAACATTTTGCATGCGGAGAAAATCACATGATTAATTATTCAACCACGTAAATGGGTTGATGGGAGCATGGGTCTGGTAGTTTAGTTACTTGGCCCTGTCATATCATATCATATTCATCCTGTTGGTAGGTATCAATTTCAGAAACAAAATACAACAGTTGCATACAGCTTTTGTAGTAGCCCACCATTTCCTTTATCTTTTTTATTATTATTGTGTTGCAGTTTATTATTAAAGAGGACAGGTTTCAACTGGAATGGTTAATATGTGATCAGTGATCAGCCTTTGAGTAAATGTCAGAAAAATTACAAGAGGAAGTTTTTTTGTCGACAAATTTTATTTGTTGCTGGCTGTAAAAATGGGAAACATTTTTTTTCGGATTAGATTTTAACATTTTTCTAATCGAAATGGGATCCAAATTCATTAAAAATAATTAGTATTTTGATGAATGGGCTTGCATGCAAAAATTTAAAATATCGAAACAGAAATTGAAAGGGGACATCAAACTTTTGTTGGTAATCCGACTAGCTATACTGAAAGAAAGAACATATGCTCGATGTAGATCGGTAAAATGATGCATGGATGAATATTAATTGCTATTTTTATATAACCTTTTTTTTAACTGGATATGATCCCGAGATGAATGGTTTCCCCATTTCCCCAAATTTCCCCCCGATGTAATTCAAAGTGGTAATGTGACCCTGATTCTCAGAGTCAGGTATCTTAAATCTTCTCGAACTACCTATATCAAATTCGTAATATTGTTTAGGGAGATATGATTAAGGTAATATGAAAAAGGGTCTCTCGCGAACAGCTCCAGCAGCTGCAGAGTTTTGATCTGGGCATAGTCTGGATTTTTGCTCCATCAATTTTACCTTCCTCCTCCCAAGTAATGTCTCTCTCCTTTCACTATATAAATGTAACCAAATAGTAAAGAGAGCCCATAATTTGAACTAACAAATTTCAGTGAATCCGATGGATGAAAATGGTGAAAGTGAAGCATGGGCATAAACACGGTGACTCGACTTGGCTTGTTACGTCGTGACCAAGACAAAAGGCCCATTATGAAAAGACAATTAGCCGTATATTGTTCCCAACAATTTTGCAAAGTTAATTAAATCACATACCTATACCAGGCCAGGCCAGCAAAAATAAGAGCCAACATAGCTAACTAACCAACCATGTGAAGGCTAAAACAGAGTCAAAACTATTTACGCCCTCTCCTTACCTTCATCCCCTGTCCATTGTCAATGCAAAAAGAGGAAGAAAAAGAAAGAAAATTAGTTCATCCAAGCATATTTGAGTTTATCTTTTTACATAGCCAGGACGGTAATATTTCATGTGCGAATTTTCTATTCCATCCGGCTATCGGGACAAGTCTGAAATATTCAATGCGTAGTTCATTTAGAGCTTTTGGTTGAACAAACTATGTGAAGAGGAGAATCGATTCCTGGTGAATTGTGACTTAAAAATTTAAATCAAAACATTAAACATGCTTCTGTTGGCTTGCTTTATTTCATGTCGATGGAAGGAAGTTTGACATGCCTAGCTACGTGCATACCATTTATGGCCGAGGTCCGTGCACAAACAAAGCAAACAGGGGAGCGGTCGAAATCGTTCAAGATATGAAGCAGATCGTGAATAATATGCTTCGAGCATTTAAAAAGAACTCGGGAATTCATCCAAAGAAGATCATCTACTTCCGGGATGGTGTTGGAGAAGGCCAATTCCAAGAGGTGCGCTAATGGAACACACAATTGATTATTAAGTAAACTAATTAGACTCGTTCACCGATCCAGTGTATTTTATTACAACGGGGTACATCGCTGTGTATTTCAGGTTCTCCATGTTGAGCTGTCTGCCATTCATGAAACATATGCAGGGAAATAGAAGAGGGCTATGAACCTAAGATAACGTTCATCACGGTGCAGAAGGTACCTAACTATTTATAATTAGTTTAGTTTGTTATTTCATTTCAGTAGACCAGTAAAAACCTTAATGTAACGGTGAATTTCTCTACTTTTTTACTGTAGCGCCACAAGACTAGCTTTTTCCCCGATCAGGTTAACGCAAGATCAATTATCAATTGCTATAAAAAGTTATTACCATTAAATCATCATGCCAGTAATTAATAATGAATTTTCATTCTCAATTACTTTTTACAGGCCTCTGGCAATTGTCCGGCTGGAACCGTGATTGATACCGAGATCGTCCATCCCACTGAAATTGGCTTTTATTTGCTTTCTCACAAAGGGATGATGGTAAGTATGTAAGTAATGACTACTTCGAAAGCAGACTATTTTGATTTTTTGCTCTCAATTTTATCTTTATTTAGTGCACGTCACGTCCTTCTTCTCGCTACAACAACTTATGGGACGACAGCGACTTCAGTGCGGACGAATTGCAGTCCCTGACCTACACACTTTGCTATGTGTTTGTGCGATGTACTAACGATAAAAGTGTGAAGATTCCGGCTCATACTTACTACGCTCAGTTGGCAGCAGGTTAGTTAGCTAAACTATCTAATTAAAAAGACTTTCTCTTCAGTTTTTATTCTGCATAATAATACTCACGTTTTCACTTATTTCAGAACGAGCCAAGAAACTGTGTGAAGGTTTTGAGTATTTCTTTAAACTAACGAGATTTAATTCCATTTTTGTTTAGTCGGGATTTTGTGCTAATGTATACTTTTGTATTCTACAGATGGAAGTATGGGGAGCCGAGCATTGAGAATCTGAATAATATGCTGCAACGAGAAACTGCTTTCACCCGGGATTATCCAGTGCACTTCGTTTAAATTTCGTTGCATTTCAAGTTAATCCTTCATAAGTGCTCCAACTTGAAAATGTATATTCTTGTTAGCAATAAAAAATCGCCTATTTGTGAGTTGTAGATCTTTCGTTATTATGATTGTCGTTTGTCTTTGATCTGTAAAATTATTGTTGTTTGTAATCAAAAGGAGTGCGATGTGAACAATGGATGTATAGCCTAAGTTGTAATCTGTCTCTTTGTAATTAAGTATCAGAAACGGATACCAGGTAAATAAATTATCTGTAAATAAATAAATAATTTAGTCAGTTTATTATCTGCTTTCTTATTGTGTATGTAGTAGTACAATTAGCACAATAATTATGACATTTTTACTATAGTGCCACCTTAAGATGCTCAAACACTTTGGAGTCACATTATGCTCAAATATGATTCCCAATTGATGTGGGATGCCCAATAGTTCAGACGAACAAGAATGGCTGTATTGTGGAATGCTCTATACTAGCTCTACTGTGTGCCAACTTCTTGCCCTCTGTGGAAGTGACTTATTTACTTATTTCACATGCTTTTAATGGATGAATTCATGAATTGGTGTTGAGTCAACTACAAGCAAAATAATCATTTAGTTCACTTACAAATTATTTCTAGCAAAATTAAATTTTCAAAATGAATCTGTTCGGTTCAGATTTAGATTATTTATTCCATGATGATGGCGTTTAATAAGGAGATTAAAGAGTGTAGATAATGATTAATTTTAAATACACCGCACAAAACAATTCACAAGTAGCCAGATGAATTTGCATATATGTCTAAAATCATCATTATCCCATCTCTCGGCTAAAGACTACCAATAATCCGAGTAGAAATAACGAGGGCCACACAACAGAAATATTATAAAGTAAATGGCATTTGTTTATTAAACGTTTTCGTGTTATAAAATCTCAGAATATATTTTGTTTATGAATACGAGTTATTTAAAGTTTACAATAGAATCAACAATATTTTTTTAAACCAAAAAAAAAGGAACAACATGATGGTGTTCTTAGCTTATGTATAATAATAGTAAATATTATTTGATTAAAGTATGGATTTAAAATGACACACCCTTTTCTACTCATAAAAAATGTATAAACACGTGTAAAACGGAGAGATATACTTTAAATGTAGCGATATGTCAAAAGTTATAATAATCAGGTAGTAAAGTAAAAGTAGATAGTCTGATAATTAGTCTGGTCGCAAGTAGTCCCGAATCTCCCCCTCTTATGCTCTTCATTTGTACTCGACCGTTTCCCATCCACCATCCGAGTCCCTGTAGTAGAGAAACAAAAAATCCGAAGAAATGTATGAAGCACAGTCTTACATACATCAATATAAAACATACACGCATACATACAACGAAAAAACTACTTACTGCGAGTCGTCGTTGTTGCGACTAGTGTCGACATCGCCATTC
>JAQIWX010000114.1:0-26718 GCA_034696785.1 Lepidocyrtus cyaneus | reverse complement strand
ACTCGGCTTGAGTATGACTTTTCTTTCAGTTACAGATATTTTATGAAGAATATGTATAAGTAAGTTTTGAGCAAACATAAAAAGAGAGAGGCTCTCCAAAAGCGTCATGCATAAGACGAGGTTATATTTTCTGTCATCATAAACTATCCTCAATAGTGTACGGTCCTCCACCGGGGAAGCCAGCTAAACGAGGCGTGAATCCATCCAGGCTAGGCAAGACGAAGGAAAGCACCAAAAAACAAACATATCAACAAGACCTAGCGTGTTTTCCAATACCCGATTTTTGCGGATATGAATGAACATGAAATACAGAAGAAAAAATTTTGCTGGTTGAGCTTGAGATAAACATCGACTACTTTCAATGTGACATGGCTTATCTATCTACTAACAGCGATTATTATTATTGCCACCAGCCATGCAAAAACTGGTCAATAGCCATCATCATCATAATCATCGGTGACTGACGCGATGTGATATTATGTCGTTTTTATAAAAAGGGCAACAAACGTTTCATTTGATATTTTTTGCAAGGAATACCAACCAGAGACAGAACATTTATTATGTCAATCTGATAGGGAGAGATCCTCTTGGGATTTTTTAAGTTGAATGGATACAGATTTTATCGTTACATAGTCCATGCTAATTCATGACATGATGAGGATCATGAAAAGGGACAACAAAAAATCAAAATAAAATCATTATGGTCAATACAATCACAAAGTACTTTGGATAATCCAAATGGATGCTGAGATGAGTTGACAAAAAATCATTCTAGTTGAATGGACACTACCGCTACCAGGAATACTCCCGTTTTTTTAAGTCTTAAGTAACTTCTTCCTCGACGAGGAAAGTTCTAAGTGGAGGACAGTTGATTATATTGATGATGATGTTGATGACGCTGATAGATTGGTCATGGCGAGCATGTGTATAGATTTCCAATGCAATGTCATAAAGGTCCTCCTCTCCAAGCTCCCCTTCTTTCGTTTAATGAGACAAGTCTTGTCCCTCTTGAAAAAAGAGGATTGTTACTTGTTTGTAAATGGGAGTTTGAGCAGAGTTGAGTTTAAGTGGAGTCTCTCTCTCTCTCTATCGGAGACAGTTTTCTTCTCCTATTATACATATTATTATTATGACTATCTATGAAAATCTCGTCCAATAATCATAATAATAAATTTTTTATACACAAAATAATCGGCAGAAGACAGTTTGTTGTTGTATTGATGACTACAAATTACGAGTTTACGAGTAAGTGTACCGATAGTAGCAGTTGTGTGGTTTAACTTTGGGTATTTGGTCTGTAAGAGAAATTTAAATCTCGTTGGGAGAGGGAAATAAAATGGGAGTGAAGGAAGGAGTCGTGGTTGTAACAATAATCATAAAGCTGGCCTTAAGTAACTTAATTCAATTAATTGTAATAATAATCAACCGACTTAATTTTCAATAGTCATTTCATAAGGTACATTTTTGGTGACTGATTTAGGTGCTCATATTATTGTATAACCTCCCATATTGATTGAGTCACTTTTTGGTTGATAATTCTCAATACTCAACTTTATAAACCACATTTCAAAAAGCTATTGCTAGAACTACTCGCAGACCTAACCGGCTACTTTTGCTCGTATGGCTTTCGAATACTTATGATAGTCTACAAACTTGGGATAACCTATTTTAGATTATAGTTAAAATGACAGGACTACAATCAAGGAAAGGAATGGATTATTTTTATAACTTTTATTCTCGAAAAAACCCAACCTATTCTACAATTACAATTACACCACAAAAATACATTTCAAATTAAACATGTAATAATTTAGATTTCTTCCAAAAAGTAGTTTACATATATCCATAACAATTTTCAACTCTCAGATTCAACAATCTCCCACTCTATTGTGTACACAATAGATACAACTTAAAAAATTTTTTTATCAGACTTCCGTTAAAATCTTAGTGAAGGCATGTTTGCGCAATCCCGAAATATTGGGACATGAATGCTAAAGGTATTTCGAGATTATGTTCCAAATTTTGGAGAAGGAAAACCTGACAATAAATTTTGACCAAATAATATATAACACTTAAAATGGACACTTAAAATTAATATTTGAAATAATATAACTATTTATTCCACTGTCCATATCTATTGGGCTTCTTGACATTCCTCCCATATAGTGTCTTCTCTTCTTCTGGTTGAGCATCATTAGATGAACCTTGGCCTCCTTCAGCCATAACAGGCATCTCTTGAACTTGAGTTGGAAGGTCATATCTGTCAGGCATTTCCAGGTTTCGGCATCTCTCATCTCGTGTCATTTCTTCTTCTTTTCGTTGCTCCCACCAATTCGTATTCTTGCTCTGAACTGTTCCAGACAACCAAAGGACGTTGTTTTCTTTAAATGGGTTTTCTCTACTTCGTTAGTTTGCTCCCACCGTCGCTGGTCTGTATCTTCTAATTTTCTACAGAAGTAGGCCTCCTTCTTTCACAGAAGCTTCGGATGATCCGTTGTCTCCTATAATTTCAATCTTCCTTTCACGGAGGCGTAAAATTTGTGCTGTCGGTCTCCTCTTTCTGTTGCCCGGATCCTGGGTTGTTCCTCCTACTTTCTGAAATCTTCTTTTAGTAGACACCAGTCGCTTCACGGAGGCAGCCTGATTCTCCTGCTTTACTACTGTTTGTTCACCAATGAACATGGAAATGGATTCACCGACTATAGGAGAGCTACGTGGTAATGGTCCAGAGATAGTCCAACCGAACAAGGTGGAACTGGCTAATAACCCATTTGGCAGCAACTCGGATTCCTTTCCAACTATTCTCCCCCAGTAATCTGCACCGACGACGACGTTAATGTTATCACCTGAAGCTGGGATGTGAAAGGCATCACTAATATTTGAAATTCCTTCTTCTGAAACTCAGCTACCCAACTGCCTGCAGGGGTTCTCGGTATGTTGCCTCCAAGCTTGGGCCTCTCTTGTAACTCTAGGACTATCCATTTACTTCCATCGTAGATGTTACTGATTTGACGGAGTGAACTTTGACTTTGCTCCACTCCGTAACACTTTCATCAAACAGGACGGTCCGGTTCATCTCTTCATTTATCTCCTTGCTGTCGATGAGACTTACTGCTGGGCTACTGATACAGCTACGTTGGCTTCCATCATCCAGCAATAGACGAACTTGTTGCCGTATCTTCTTGCCTTCAACTTCAATATTTACGACAGCCGTCTTGAGCAGTACTTCGCTGGAACATGTCACTGTTCCTTGGACTGTAGTTGACGATGATGATTCTTCATCCGACCTTGCTTCATCATCGTTCCCCAGAAGATGGCACATTAGTGTTTGGTGTCTCTTCTTACATAACAGGCACTGGACAAACGTCTTGCAGTCTTCTTTCCGATGACCTCTCTTCAAGCAAATCCAGCACACTTTCTTCTCTTTAATCTTCTCATGACGTTCTGCTATCGTCATGTCAGCTGCATTTCCACATTCTTGGCCCCTGTGATTCTTTTCGCAAAAAAATTCATGTTTGGACTTTGACATCTCCTTGGAATAAGCTAGCTGCGGTGGCTGGACCGAACTCAGCATTCCTCCTAATTTCGTAGTGATGTGGTGATTCCTTTGACGAATCTGTTTTCTTTGTGATGGCAGGTTTAGACTTTGGAATCCATTCCGTGCCAACTCTATGTTCTGGCGGGCTTTCACTTCTCTCCGTAGGAATTCCATCAGGATCTCCAATCTGGTAATCTTCGGGATTTCCTTCTGTCCATCACGCTTTGCGTCCGGACTACGTTCCCAAAAATTTAGAACTTGTTCAGGTAAGCTTGACTCAACCAAAGGGAAGATCCAAGTGGCGGGGTCAGCTTCTTCTAACTTTAAACTTTGTAGTGAGCGGAGTTGAGACTGGAGCTTGACATACATTGTCGAAAATGGAATCTCTTCTTGTTGTTGCCCCTTCCCCATGATCACCCTTAGCAGTTCTCGGACGTAGACTTGGAGCAAGAGGTCTTCTCTCCCAAACCGTTGCTTCAACGCTGCTATTGCCTTCGGGTAATTCAGATCTGTCTTTGGGTAGGCGTCAACCAACTCGTATGGCTCCGAATCTTTCTTCATACTCTGCAGGAGGTAGTCAAACATCTCTGTAGTCTCCATGTGCTCGTCTTCGTGGATTCTTCTAAACTGGGTCCAGAAGCTGAGCCATTCTTTGAAGTCCCCTCCAAACTCACGTAACTTTAATTGTGGTAGACGGTAATTTGATCATCTTCCTTCGCCGTAAACGCAGGATGCTGATGTGGTAGTTGGTGGTGGTGGTGTTGCCACAGCTGGGGCGGTCATCTGCTCCACCTGAAGCTGGATTCTGCGGAAGGAAACTTCGTACTCGTTGGTCGTTTTCATCTCTTCATCCCCTACCTCATCCGTGACACCAGCTTCAATCATAAGATTAAGGATGTTTCCGTCCAAACCTTGGATTTCTTCGTATTTACTTCGGAGCGCTTGGGCCAAGGCGACGATCTCCATGGGGTTGTCCTGGTTTGAGGTTTCCAGCATCCGTTCAATGGCATTCTTGGTCCTCTCGAACTGGCGTCGTAGCAAGTTCCTTCTGCGTTGGAATCGGTTCATGTTTACCCAAAAACTACAGCTGTTTCTTCAAAATATCGGCTATCCCTTCTATCAAAAATATCTCAGTGGAACCTCCAAAACTGCTAGAACTACTCGCCGACCTAACCGGCTACTTTTGCTCGTATGGCTTTCGAATACTTATGATAGTCTACAAACTTGGGATAACCTATTTTAGATTATAGTTAAAATGACAGGACTACAATCAAGGAAAGGAATGGATTATTTTTATAACTTTTATTCTCGAAAAAACCCAACCTATTCTACAATTACAATTACACCACAAAAATACATTTCAAATTAAACATGTAATAATTTAGATTTCTTCCAAAAAGTAGTTTACATATATCCATAACAATTTTCAACTCTCAGATTGAACAGCTATCCTTTACTCAGCTCCAACAATTAACAACTGTAAATAATTGTTCAAATGAAGTTAGATCATCCCATTGTACAAAACTGCATTGCAGACACGCTACCTGTTCTTCTTCTCCCGTACCCATCATCACCTCAATCGTCCAGATGGAACCTATCTCAAAAGGATCCTGGAACAGGTGGTGAAGGAGAGCAGAGTGGAAACGGTGTCTGGGGCCAAGTGATACAACTTCTTGGTTCCGGGGGAAATTTTTGTTTAACTTCCTTCTTCTTTCTTACTTGTTCTTTCGTACTTGTATCAGATTTCACTGTTTTGAAAGATCTCCTCGGAGTAAATTAGTGCGGAAACAAGTTTTTAAAATATTTTGTGTAAATAAACAACATGAAACCTTTTGGCCCTGGAGTGTCTCAGAACAACGGGGATGCCACTCATCAACAACACTTATCCAAACCGGAACAAGAGTGTCCGCAGTTTAATTTATTGAAATATTGCTTGATTTTAAATCTCATGTGTTATGATTAAGGCCCGGAAAAACCCTAAAAACCTTTTTTGTTTGCAAGCAGATAACTGTAGGCTTTTACTTGGTAAACACGATTCATGATACTAGGAGCATTTTAACAAAGTTTTAAAAAACCTTTTTTCATCGTTTTCAGGGGTTATTACCTTTTTTGCCTTTTTGGACCTTTTTGAGCCTTATCGGCACTTTTTGGGAATTTTCACCTTTTTTAATGCCTTTTTGGGCAATTTTTCTAAAATTCGACGTATTTTGTGAATATGTTAGGAATATTTTTGAAGTTTGCGCGAAAAATTAAAAAAGTACGACTGTATCTGTAATCATATTTTTTCGAAATGTGTTAAAACATGCATATTTTGCTTCTCTAATGTTATTATTAACAAGTAAATAGCTTTTATTGGCATTTTGATGGTTGGGTCGTTAATTTTAAGGTTCCATTTATCCACATTTGCTCCATTATTAGGACCTTTTTCGAGCCTTTTTGGTCATTTTTTGGGACCCATTTTGCCTACCTTTTTTGACATTTTTAGGACCTTTTTTCCGGGCCTTAGTTATGATGCTTTCCCCACGTATAATAACTGAAGATCAGGCAAGATGCTGCTGTGTTGAAACTATCTCAGCCACCGCTGAATAAATTACTCTTTGTCTAATTAAGTCTTTACGTAAAAGGTGTTTCTGATGCCACAGAACAGCCACCTTGCCTTTTTACTGAGCCTTGCTGTGAATGAGTATAGTAATTGCTTGAAAGGAAAATCGAGTGAGTGACGTTTTTTCTTTCTCTCTTGGTTCTGAAATCAAGCCGACAGGATGAGCAAGGTGGAAATATATACGCTGAGAAAAAACTGAACTGGACCTCCTGTGTTTCATTCAAGCATCACAACACAATGTTTTTGGGTTGTTATATGTGATATGCGCTTGGCTAAAGCCGGAGCAAAAGCAATAAGCTTGTGAGCTCATGAAAAAAGGTAAAAATATCTATTGATCAAAAGCTGGTTTTTTTTTTAAAGAGATGAGATATTGTATTAGATTTTATACACGTTTTGTACGCTAAATTTAGCTTGTTGGAAACTACTCTTGTGGTGTACTTATATAAAGACTGAAAAGCCAATGCCACATATATGCCGAGAGAGATTATAAAATTTTTTCAAGAGAATGTACATATTTTGGTCTTAGCTAACAGCAGCACCAACACCAGTCTATCGTTTGGGGCCTCCCTTTTCTGCAACGGAAATCATGGCTGGTTGTGGAACTGTTTAATTGCGGAATGCTGGTTAAATTTAAAGCGATGTATATTCCAAAAACGTCAGAAACACACAGCCAAAATTGAATCATGAGTTAATCGATGAAATCTTATCATTATCACTAGTTATGAAATGACTGTAGTGGCAAAATTAGAAAATCTCACATTGCCCCACAAATACTTGCAAATTTTTCTGTTCTAAAATCGCTTCTGCCCTTCAGTGTGTTTGCACATGGCTGTGACCAATGCCTATTTAGAAAACGATACATTTGAGGTAATGTTTCAAAGCAAAAGATAGATATCCAGTTCATTGGAATCTGGGATGGACAGCTAACGAGGCCCATTCATGGCCTTAAGGTTTTCTTTCCCTTTCTTCTCATAATAATCTTTATCCCTTTCTCTCACATTTTCCAAAAAGCACAAATGTCCCGGAACCAAAGTATAACACGGGTTTCTACATTATTCCCATTCTCCATCTACCTCCAGAAACAAATAGGAGTGCAATCCCCATAAAGTATAAAAAGAAAGTGATTCTTGACGACGGCTATTTAGGTATTATCCCCTCAGCGGACCTGGAGCGTTTCTACTCATCTTCTTCTTTTTCTCTCAATATGACGGCAACTTTGAAGGGGCTTCTTCGCATACCAAACAATGCATAGGTAATAATATGTAATACAAAACAGGCTTTTGAAGATTTATCCTTATTATTTTAATAAAAAAGGGAAGTCACTGATTTTCCTTGCTGCGAATACATGTGTACCTGTCTGACGTGTTAAATTAAAAAATGAAATTCGTGTCGTGTCCAACCAGACCCAGCATAGGATGAATCGAGACGAAGCCAAGGATGAATGTCGCCTTTAAGCCAACTTTATTAGAGGGAAACGAACATACCACAGATATTTTCATAGCACAACAGATTTCGGATCTTGATTTTGAATGCCAAATGCCACGTTTTTTTTTGTACTACTTCAACAATGTAGGATTAGCGTCTCGGTGTTTTATAGTCATGGTATGGCCCTTTCACGGTTTACGACGAATCAAAAAAATCCTAAATCTTACTAAAAAAATAGGATTAATAAAAAACGCAAGATAGCTGGCTATACCTGACCATTACATTGTATTTGTATTTATTCACTCGTTCCGTAATTTGTCCATCTAATTGGCTCTCCGACTGGTCGGAGTCTTGAATAATCGTTCAATGAAGATAGATTAGTTGTTGCAAAACATGCCGTTAATATGCATACATATATGCTAATGCTGGAAGAGCTGCCACCATTCGACATTATTACTCTTCCACCGTCGTTCCATCTAGTGTATATGTTAAGTCATATTTTATTTTACTTTAGTTTTATATTATGTGTGTGTTTATCCATATTATGAGTTTGCCCTTCTAACAATCAGTTCTTTCACAATCTATTTAAATTATGTACTTATCTTACTAAAACAGTTTGCGTAGTGGTAACTTACCTACGCAGATTTTACATAAACTTTTCCAAAATCTTTCAAGCGCCTGAATTATGTCCTTTACGTATTTATATTTCATGAAGTTGATGTACAAGTTTGTGTGTGTCTACAATTATATGCACATTGTGCAGTTCCATATGCCTATACATATTTCTGATTTCTGAATACACTTTCTGCCAAAGTTTGCTTGATATCCATCCACCGATTAAAAATTAAACAGTTATCGCTTTCAATTACTCCAGCATGCTGAGTCTGAAGCCTAAAGCAAGAGTGACTAGGAACAGAAACCAGAATGTCCAACTCTTGCGGATTATTTCCCACTCGTCGCAAGGCGGACTGCCGCTGTTGAAACGGAAGGAGTAGTCACGGAATCGAGGAAGAATAAGTTCCAAAATAGCATCGTTTCAAACAGACGAACAAAAAAAATTAGTAAACTTGTATAACGGGCTGAATCATGTTTATCAAGACATTTCATTTTTAATAAAGACAGGAAATGGGAATAAGTGAGCCTGTCCCATATAACCCCAAGTTTTATCATCTAGTTATTTATGACATCATAAACAGATCCACAATTGCTGCTCAATTAAATTAGCCCCATTGCTATTCCCTTTTCATTTTTTTACACAAATATGCCCCAAATAAAACATGATTAGCTCGTGTGACTTCTTAGCATCTCCCCAAACAAAGGTTAATCATTTGGCAATATACAAATCTAGAAAGCTCCCAATCCCACATTCCAATTTACAGTTCGTATATGAAAAAGCAGTACACATGCACATACGGAAACGATAGCCACCTCTTCCCCCATCACATTCATGTACTTTCATCATCAATAAAATAATTAAATATATTTACATAATGACTTCCACCCAATCATGCTCACAAATATTCCCACTTTCCTTCATCTTCCAAATACATAATAAAAAACATGCAATTCCATATAATAATTCCTTTTGTAGTCCCTAAGAACCAGTACTCAATTCCAAGTGTACTCTTATGCAATACAATAATACTCTTAGTAATCCCTCCACTCATGCTACTCAAGTAAGGAAGTCGACGAATTCGGAAAGGAAGATGACTGGACTTTACAAATCCAGCTAGCATAAACCAGACTAGACCAAAAGCAACGATTCATCTGTCCAACTGCCTCATCCAGGCTTCCAAAAAAGCATGATTTACGGACAAAAGATTTGATGTGGTGATAAAGGTGAATAATATTAAAATAGGGAGAAGACGGGACCGAAATGAAATATATTGTAATGTTACACAGCAAAAAAAGGCTGATTCTCATATGAGCAGCGAACATTGAAAAGGGGATCTGATCTTTAGCTTAACAAGTGGTGCTATCATCATCCCATCGAAGTTTCGAAAGCTCAAATACTTTGGACTCGGAAAGACTGGGAGTAAATATAAATACTGATATATTCAAATAAGCAGGCAGACACCGAAATAAAAAAAAAAACTCAACATTTTATCGTGTGAATAGACTTGTTATTTCGTATCAAATTCCTCATAGCCATATGAGTACTTTACCTTTTCTTTTCAACTGGAAAACCACTTTGTGATATATTACCTTCGGCAGAAGGAAAATAAATCTCAGAAACAGATGTTCTCAAATGCAATCACTATGTTTGAGGAAAATATGAAAGCCAAGATGGGTCAAATGAGGGAGTCGCATTGCATTCCAGCTAATTGCAAACAAGCTTATGGAATTTATTTTTTATTTAAGACAATGAGCAAAGATCAATAAGCTTCTTTTTAGGAATTCCATTGAACAGGAATCCTCACAAGAAAATAAAAAAAGCTGAAGAAAATACTTAAAATTACGCTATGTCTTACCTGTGAATGAGAAAGTATTTTTTCATAAGAGATTTCAAGCCGAGCACAGCAAAGTCCTGGTTATACTCTGTATAATTGGTCCAGTTAAAATTCAGTCCATTACTTCGTTCCCACTTGCTTGGGCTGGGATTTCTTTGAAGATGAAAATAAACAATAAGAACAATTGAATAACGAAGCTAAAGATTATATATTCTCTTCTTTAAATGTTAATAAAATATAGCTCATATGACTCATCATCATGAGAATGGGTTGAAGGTTGAAGTGAGTCACTTTGCTTGGGATTAGGAAAACAAGTAGCTAATTCATGTCAAAAATAATATGATATGAGTTTGAGTTATCTTATGATGGTATTTCAACTTATCGTTTTAAATCGTAGAGAAATCGTCACTTTGAAATAACCCAAATTATTATCATGAAATCACGCATCTTCCCATCGTCAAACGATCTCAAGTAAATACTGTAGTTCAGGTAAATCTCTCCGAAAATGAGTTGTAGCTCGCTCTCGTGATAGGCCCCTGTTCAATAAAATACACAAGAAAAACAAGACATGAGAGCCTAGAAGGAAATATTGAAGTCAATGAAAACGGGAAGAGAGCAAAGTAAAATTAAATAATACAAAAGGGAAGCAAAAAATTTCAGTACTGAAAAGGTAAAAAAAAAGATTTCTTCTCGGTTGAGTATCCACAAGTCCGGTTTTTGGGGGAACAAACTATTTAATTCAAATAAGGCAATGCCATTCATGTGTGATGTGGAGGGATCAAATCCACGTGGAAAAATTGATAATGCTTCCTATTTCCGTCTTTCCATCCGTACCATTCCCCACAAAAACTTTATAGCTTTATACCAAAGTAGATTTATCCTTTTTCACCTTTTTTCGTCTAAACTCTCCCATTCAATTCAACAGTTTCGAAAAGGATTACTCTTCCAAAAGGGAATCCTTTTATTTATGCAAGTAAGCCCTATTGCCCTATCCAATGTCATCTCATAATCTCCATCCAAACCACCCGTCTCCAAAGTTTTCTTCTCCCCAAATAAATTGTCTAATTGTAAGTTATACCTATCAATCAAACGAAAATATTCCTCTGTCGGATTCCTCCAATCAACAAAGACCAAATTCAAACATATATTTCCATTTCTCATCCCGTACTTATCTAATTACGGAGTGGTGCAATCTCCTCTTCAATCGGTGTCGCAGTGGAGACAACCAACTCAATGGTCGGGGCTACTTAATCTCCATTTTCCCCTCTAGTGACGTTAGTCGTAGGGGTGGTCGGTTTTGTTCTTATTTTTACTAACGCAATAACCTTCACCCCGATCGGTGACACACAAGAGGGGATTGCAAATAGTATCAGTAACAAAAATAATTTTAAAATCTGCTACTTTATCAACACCATCATCATCACATTCAAGATCCCGCCTGTCAAAATCTTATCCAGCCCGATCCCATGTAGGTATTTAGATTCCACAGGGGAGACTTCGAGGCTACAAGAAATTGAGCAGGGATTGCGGGGATTCTTTAGCTTTCTATAAAGTGTCTTATGCAGCTTATCCAGTCGGATCTCTCCTATTTAAGGATTCCACTCCTCCATCATCCTGGACACTCCGTGACAATCCTTTGGTGCCTCCACAGTGCCTACAAAAGGAAAAAATATGCAGCGATCTCAACAGCCGGCGGGGAGGAGGACTACCCTTACGCCAATATTTATACTCCGCGGCTACCGCCAAACCATCCTGGGGACGAGGCGAGTTCTGAGTTGATGCCCGCCATGGTCTACATACATGAAGGGGGATTTAGCAGTGGGAACGGTGGTCGGTAAGCACGTATTTTTGTTAATTTAATAATATTCTATAATTACAATTAGCTACGAGGAAGACTACTTCATGGACGAGGACGTCGTACTAATCACCTTCCAATTCCAATGGAGTATCGGCCTATTCGGCTTCTATTATTCCACTGGGGATGACGTCATCCGTAGAAACATGAAGCGCCAATTCCAAATGTTGAAGTGGACTCGACTTCGCCTCCATTTTTTAGAACAGTGGAGGAGGAACAAGTATATGCTACTTGTCATATCCCGCTATCCCCAATGGCGGACGGACTGTTCCACCGCGCCATAAGTCAAAGCGGGACGAGCATTACTGAATACGGCCCCTACGAAGTAAATGCTGCCGTTGGAAAGCGCCCCATGGAGGAAATAGGGAAAACGGTCGGATGTACCACAGAAGATTCTCAGAAGTACAGAGACTGCCTTCTGGAAATCGATGCAAATCAACTCCCTTTTGTCCAGGCGGCGGGTTTCATTTACAATTTCGTAGTTGAGAACAAACTAGAGGAAGATAAATTAATGCCGGATGAACCGTTCAAATCACTTGAGTCCGGAAAGATCCATCCAGTTCCTTACATGGTGGGAAACAACAACGCAGAATATCATGGGAACGCTGCGTCTCTCCTACGTAATACGAATTTGACTCAGCCGCTGAATAAAAGATTTGAGGGGGTGGCCCCTTCCCTTTTGAATCTTCCATTGACATCGGCTGAGTTATCCAAACTGATTGGATTTTACTTCCAGGAAAATCTCATTGGAAATGACACTTCCAAGAGTTTAGGGGATCTTTTTAGCGATGCGCAAGGTCGCTCGTCTTACAAGGTCGCCAAGTATCATGCCAAGCAGGGAAAGGCTTATCGGTATCTGATGTCAAAACCACCCTACAAAAGCTACACTGAGAAGTTGGGCATTCCGGTCAAGGAGTTTGGCTGGGTGTCCCACGCGGATGAATTGCAGGTGGGTAGCATAAAGAATTAGTGCGACGGTAAGGACTTGGTCGTAAATAACCGTTTGAAAGATGATTTTCAAAATCATATACACAGTTTTTTTTTTAGTTTTAATACTTGTTCTTTTTCCTGCGATCCCACTAGATGACCCAGAATACTACAAATTTCAAAATATTTCCTTAAGCTATGGACCAATTTTGCAAGGATTGGATGAGATAAAATTTTCCTTCATATTTTACTGATCGCATCTCCCCAACGTAATGTAAAACAAAATATTATGTATTTTTTGTTATTAATTATTTCTTAAATTTGTATTTATTTGTTTCATACAAATCCATCTATGGATAGGAGTGACTACAGACCTGTAAATGCGTTCGGTGACGGCTACGCCAATTCCACATACTGGCTGGAGCTGAATCACAAACCAGCTTTAACAAAAGAGCTGCAGGAACGGATGAGGCTTTGAGACCAATTTAGCCTTAAAGATCTAAACTACGCGTAATAAATTAGTTATGTATGTGTGACGTGTGATGACGAGGGAAAGGTCTCATAGTCTGATTCCTTATTCCACAGTGCAGAAGAAGGTTGGATTACACTTTCGTAGTAATTTTCCTAAATGACTTCCTTTTTTTACATTTTTGGGGAAAATGAGAAAGTCGTTATTTATAATACTCACATAACTTTCTTGGTGAGCAATTTTCTGATTGGGTAGTCGAATTTGGGTAGCCTAATCTCCTGCTCAAGAAAACAAAGACGGCTCAGTCCTACCAGAGCGAGCAGAAGCGTGCTTTGGATGCCTTTTTTGAAAATTTTGGATGCCAATGGACAAACATAGATGCGTTTTTGAGTTTTTTGTGCTTTTTATAAAATTTAAAGCTTACAAATATAAATTTTCGTCAAAACTGTAAAATATAGTTACACAAAACTTTAACGCAATATTTTACTTGAATTTCCTACAATTTGTGCTAAAACGTTCACAATTTTTTCTTCAATTTATCAAATTTAACTGGCAAAATTACACATTTTCCTAAAATTCAGACTCTTTAAAGCATATATTCAAGTTACAGTTGGCAAAATAAAATACCCATGGATATGCTATTTTCAATAGCGGATGCTTTTTTGAAAAGACGGATGCTTTTTGTTGCTATTTGTGCTTTTTCAAAACTTAAAAATGGTACATTTGAAATCGTCGTTTGTTCAATGTTCAAATGAGCAAGCAACCAGCTATGTTAAGTAAAAGATGCTTTCGGATGCTCCTGGAAGCTACTTGTCCGTTTTAATTATGATATTAAAAAAATAACTGGCATGTGTAAACAAATTGCAAAATAAACCCTACATTTTCAGCATTCCCCATGTGATTTTTTTTGATTATCATAAATGTTTATTCAATAAATGAATCTGTTAGGTTTATTAAGGGGGTACCTTATGATATGATACGATGAGAAACAAGTGAACTTACAACTAAAATTCAAAATAATGTTTATTATAATCATAAAACCGCCAATGATTTGATAAAAATGAAGTGGACTCGGCTAAAGTAAATGTAGCTTCCTTCGCCGGGCTTGTTTTATTTTGCTCTGAAATGTTTTGATTGTATATCGAATTTATGATACATACTTTAACAAGTCCCCGCGTCGTACATGCATGCACAGCCATACCCATGCATTTGAGCTTTTGATTTCATTTTCCAGAATGATTACATACACAGGAAATGACACAAGCACTTCAAGGATTTCGTGCTTGTACTAGAGCGAAATATGTCTCGGAAATGCAGTATGAACAGGGATCCCGTATATTAAAGAAATGATTTGTCCTCGTAATCAATACTACCCCTTTTAGATAACCGTTGTCTGGTTGATAAAGTTATCCAATAGAATTTGCAATTTTCTGGATGATAACCAAACCAATAGATTTATCAGTCGCAACCAGGCATATTTACTTTCTCTTTTTCTCTCTTCGCGTTGCTTTTTTTCCTATGATTCATGAAATTTCAATGTCTACTCTTTCATTAGATTAGTAAATCGTTCCTAGATGAGACACGTTTAAATTTACTTGTTATTCTGCAAAGGATGCACTCGGTTTCCATGGGCGCACTTTTGGCAATTTTTTATCTGTTACCTTGCTTTGGTGTAAGGCTAAATCTGTGAAGAATAAATTAAAAGCTTGCTTGAGTTTTGATAAATTATTCACGAGTTTCAGAAACATGTCATTTTGATTGCTAAAAAATGCATTTTATTAGTTGATGGAAACAGGACAACGTTGAAACTTTTGGATGGGACGTCTTCTCTTGTATATTACCCTCTTGTACTCTTTCTTCACCAAAACAGAAGCTCCTAATCCGGTGGTGGTATGATGTAATGTAACATGGCTTTGGTTTATTGTTGTGATGATAGTTAAAGGTGTTTATTCAAATATCGCTTCCTTTATCCCAGTTTAGCTAGCATGGTAGCATGAGAAAAAAAGTGACTGTTTATTTTACTCCCTTAGAAAATCTATGATGTTCATCACTGTTCCATTCTTGGTTCATTCATATTACATGCCTCGTTCTTATTTTCTCCCATACAAATTCCACTTTACTGTATTATTATTATTATTATTATCATGTCAAGGTAAGGTTGACTGGTTGTGAGTAGTGGCCTCCTCTCCTCTTATTTTTTTTATTATCTATCATCATGTTACAATAAATGAATGCAGGATACTATTATATCAACTAAGGACTTTTTTTCGTTTCAAAGTGGTGGGCAAATTCAGTAAAACCATGCACCGTCATTCTTTTTACGAAATTAAAATGGTCCCGATCTCGCTGTCCTTTAATGTCCTGTTAAGAAGTTAAAAACAACATCACTCCATATAATAATTCCTATCCGGTATAATTACAATGTAAGATATATCAATTTTATTATCATATATCATTCAAATATATTTTGGCATAAAAGATAAGAGTAGTTTTGAATCATTTTTAAATATGCATTGTAAAGGTCAAAAGCTATATCTACGTCCCTTAACGTTCCAGCGTTTTTCCTTGTGAAATAGACAACTAACTACCTACCAACGTTAATATATTCACGGTTGTATACTTGGATGTTTTGATAAAATACTGTATTTGAATTTGACCGAAAAGACCGTTTTGACTGTTTTTCAGGTACTTACGTTGCCATGAAGGACAGCTTAGGTATATATATTAAAATTCGGCTCGTAAACTCCAGCACCAACAAATTATTGAAATCAATCAGACACTTGTAAACGTTACAACATTAGAACACAAAGTTCAAACATTCTAATTCTCAAAATGAATGCGTTTTTACATGTAGAGCTTCGACTATTTTAGTGGTTCAAATAAATGGTTTTCGTTAATAATGGAAACATAATGTTTTAATTCGTTCTGGAAGTACTTATTTATTATGCTGATATCAATATTTTTAATTATCATATTTTACGGGCAGCAAGGAGCATACAGAGGAAAAGCAATGGTAGAATCTTGTGTTCCATTGTGAATGTAAATTTGGGTCCTCTGTGTGTTCCCCATCTCACCCTAAGCATACCGACCGAGAAGGTGTTTATAAGAAAGGTTTTCATGAGCTTAAAGTCATTTGGAAAGGAGCCGTCAACCATGCCCCTTGCTTGGTGTCCGAAAATTGCGAAGTAAGTCCTGAATAATTTTTTTGTTTGATTTCAAAATCGTAATTTACCAGAGCAAACTTTAGAGATCCTATTTGGACAGCTAATAGTGAGCCTGTTGTCAGCTTTTTTACCCTTGAAGAAAAATGTCAGCGAAAAGGAATCGGTTCGAGCGAAGGTGTTATTCTAGAGTCGTATCACACGATGTTTGGGTTCAGTCACACGGTGCTCCGACCTCTGTCGACGAGATCATCAAAATTTTTAAGGAGACATTCGCAACCTTGAACATTCCGTACATGCCTTTGTACACGCTCCACTCATTTACAATTCCCAAGAAGACTGGCGGCTCTTGCCGAACATATCATCAGAAATCTATCCTCGTACCGGAAGTCGTTGAGCCCCCTCTGAAGTTCGAAGCGTACAGACTTCCTCCATCGAAAGACGAGTATTGTGGGGGTGGTGCAGTCATTCGACTAGACAAATTACTGCCACTTCGAGGCGTGAGCGTAGCGATGAGCCAAGTTTCCGGGCAAAGAGATAGTCCGTTTAAGTTCAACCGGGCAAGATCGTCGACGAGATCAATTGTGGTACGTGGCATATTTGTAATTAAATATTTGAATCATTTATAAATAAATGTAGATTTGAAAGTAACGTCAGGTGTATTTATTTTTAAACCAATTTTCTCTTCTTATTTCAGAACTCACCCTTGAAATACAAAGGGAAGAAACGATTCAAGTTCTTCTTGGATAGAAATCACGATCTGTCCGACAGCGAAATGAGCTCAGCAGTTTCCTCTGTCGCCCCAAGCTCTTCAGTAAGCTCTTCAGCAAGCTCTTTAGCAAGCTCTTCAATTTCTTCCACAAGATATACCGATTCCGAAATTGGAGATAGCGGCCAAGGAAGTAGTAACGATGTCAGTCTTACCAGCGGAGATAGCAGTGTCGGGAGGGGGAGCTGTGACGTACCCTATTTTATCGACAAGTCTAGCCGCAGATTGCGAAGAACGAGGACTAGGACACCACAATCTCGATGGGATACTCAACATTTCCCTGCATCTGGAGAATTCAGTTCTTCCATCCAGCAGGATCAAGCCAACCATTCGTCTAAAGTGAAGGCCCTTGCTTCTACTAGCTCTCATGTGCAACCACTTCCAGCCAATACATTTGTGGATGAGGAGGCCTACAGCAGTGATGACCAGGATATACTGATAATTAGACTGACAGAGGAAGAGGCAAATGAATTTCGGTGATCAGAGGCTTATCCAGGTGCTATCGTACTACTCTTGATACCTATTCACAATGAAGAAGAGTCATGGATCGATGGATAGCTTGTAATCTTTTGATATATTTTTAGATAGATATTTGAAGGATAATGAATTTGTTCAAATGGTTTAACCACACTACCTTAGTCAAGCAATCTATTATAATTATGAGTGCCTGAAATTGAAAGGTATAATTTACAGTTATAGTACCTATATTGTACAAGCTACTTGAAGTAATCAGAATCGCAGAAATGGCAATTATGACGATCTCCATTCTTTGTATTAATACATATATTGGTATGCACTTTTTTAATTAATATAACAATAATAATGATAAACTGAAATGAGATAAATGAAAAAGATATAAGCACGAGCTTATATTAAAGTAAAAATTATTATGCAAAATATGAATAAAAGTAGGGCATGTGGGGAGATGTGAGACACATGCTGTTAGCTACTGTGATGTTTTCGTAACTTATACGTACGTGATGCTCATGAATTATTATGATTTATTGAAAAGTGCTCTAAAATAAATAAAGACAGAAGATGCGATGATTGATGTTGATATATTTAAGTCGCTTGGGGGTTGGATTATTTTGTGCCTATTAGTTCAAACATTGACTTTAATGAAAAAACTGGAATATTGTATTCCCCTAAACTCATGAGTCACATACAGATATAATCAGTATTAGATAACTTTAAGTTTATGATCATCCACAACTAAAAAAAAACAGAGAAGCAAAATAAAATGCGATCGAGCAAAACCCATACATTAGCAATATGTTAGTGACATAACAAATTTCATGATTTTCCAAAGTCAGATCCATATTATAGTAATGTCAAACAGTTAGCAAATCGCAGAACGACATAGAAAATTCGAAACATAGTATTCAAAAAATTTTAAAATGATAGGTCGCAAACAGATGGACGACATACATATAATCTCAATTTACGTTGAAGTTTTATATATAAATAATAGGCGGATCTTTTCATATTGCAAAAAAAAATTAGGGGGCGAACGATTGTTCAATGCATTAATATTATGGTAGCTTATCGTAGTGATTATGCGTTGTTATCTTGGTAATACGACAAGTTATGACTAATCGTAAGAGGGTTTAAATTATTTGAACGTAAATATTATTAATATTATTATTAAGATGCTAATTGCTTGTGTCACTGACTGAGCAATAAATATTCATTTTAAAAGTATGTAAAAGTATGTAATGTAACCCAAAACAACGTTTACAACGACTTCATTTCATGTTTAAGAAACCCGTACAAGATAAATGTGATGTAGATTTGAGTTAACGTTGAGCAAAGTCCAGCATCCCTCCTAAAAGGTTCCTCCAACTTCCCTCCATAAAGTTTATTCAAAAAATTTCCCTTCCCATTCTTTCGAACAGTTTCTTTCAAAAATGTCGCCAACGTCCCTCCCAACAATTTCCTCCAACATCCCCCCATCCCTGTTTCCTCCGAAGCGGTTTCTATGCACCGTCCATACAATCGGTTCAGATCAGATTATATCAGACAAATTCAGACAAATTGTCTGATCTGATCTGATTTTTTGTCAGAATGTCAAAATGTAGTTGGAAAAGACGGTAAACGATATGGTGTGTCGCTTTATATTTCTCCTGTATGGATTGTGCAGATAAAAATAAAACCCAACATTATCATCAGCAATCAGCATTAACATTCATAATCAAACATTTATCACAATTATCCCACACACATTTTGTTTTGAAGATTTGATTGTTTCCGCTTTGTCCCTATTTAATTTGTCTTGGATGTTTTTCGTAATTGTAACATATCTGTTTTAACGAACTTCGTGAAGTCATATTTTTAAAGGAGAAAATTTGTGATCTATGCCACTAGTTTAATGAATGATACTTAAATGGTTACTGAAGCTATTTAAAACTTCAACTTACTAATTAATACTGAATACTAATTAAACAAGTAGTTGAAAAAGTAATGCACTACATGGATTAGTTTAAACCATGGAAATGCAAATGTTATCAGTTTCTTTCATTTTCTATGTTGGAATTGGAACTCTAACGCACAGGAACATTTCCTTTAGAAATTTATAGTTCGTCGATGGAGGAAAGACGCCACCAAATCATCTCTTCGTAGTCAGCATGGTCATGCTCCTCCTCTGGTAGCAATTAAATTATGTAATCAAGTAAGTATGTAAGTATGTGTGTATCAATTATGTAAGTAATCATTAAAAATATTTATTTTTGGCATCCAGTGAAATTTTAGGCTAATTAAATTTCAATTAAAATGCTTTCCAATAACCATAATATTTGGTTAAATTAATAAAATAAATAAATGTATATTTTTTAGAATCGTTATTTGGTTACGTTAGGTTAGTTAGTTAGGTACGAGTTTAGGCAATTTCACTGATTAATTTAAATTCTACGGAAAACATCACACTGCCCTCCAATCTAACCCCAATCTTAATCCAAGCAGACATGAGGAGAAGGAAAATGCGTTGTTTCTCATTTCATAGCGATCCGTGTTTCACATTATTTCTTATTTCTCAATGGCTTTGTTGTTCATTTCTAACTCAAAACGTCCAACTTAAAAACGGGCCAAGTACTCCTCCCCAAACATTTTCATGTTTCCTAAAATCCCATCCAATATTTTCATTGGTAAGTTATCCTCTCTTATCCTGCCTTTGTTAGTCCCCGCTGTGGGATTCTTTTACCGGTGTGACAACAGCCAGGGGACATTAATTTCGTCCCTATCATGTAAGTTCATAGCAAAAAAATGCATTGATTGACTACGACTGCAGCTGTTTCTCATGTTGAGCCTGGCATGTGCTAAAAACGTTCTTTCTTTGTGGAGTTGCACGTTAAAAAAAATTAAAGCATTTAGTACATTAAACTTTGATCAACAGACTGCTCAATGACATTTAATTAAAGTTGGTTAAAATAAGAAGTTATTTTGGGATTTTGTGGAGTGAAGGACAGAATTAAATAGCTTCAGTTATTTTATTTTTTTATTTTTTTTATTTTTTATTCTCACATGACACTTAAATCAAAGTTACTACGTTACATTAACAATTAGTTAATTAGTTTTAATTATCGTCATTCATCAGTTGGAGTAGCTTTTTCTGCTCTGTAGGATGAGTTTAGTTTTAATTAACCATTCCGGAGTTTTCGTCGGGCGACGGATAAACAATGACAATGAAGAAATGGAAGAGCCGGGGAAGGAGGAGGCAGGCCATGGCCATATGATGGTGAACTCACCGGGAGGGAATAGCAAGAGTAGTTGTGGAGACACTACTAGTGGGAGTGAGCTCGATGTCGAGGAGGATTATTATCAGCCGTTAATGGATGATAATAAGAGCGTACTGTCGATGGATGGGAATAAACAGAAGAATGATAACGCTTTGTTTAATTTAAAGGAAGAGAGTACGTCACAGGCGGCCACACCACCAGCAGCGGCGACAAAAAGCCGTATTTGGTATTATTAAGTTTACTATTCCGGATGTGGAGGTAGATAGCCAATGGGGTCTGGTCATTACTCACGGAGAGGACAACACTTCATCCTCCTCCTCCAATTCCAAGAAAGGTGACCCGGTCATATTGTCCATTGCGTTACCCCAGCAGCGGAAAAACTCCTCCTCAACAAAGACAAATACTGAAAATTTGGAGGATTTTATGAATGGATTTGTAGAAGTGGACGGGGAAAATCAAAGTCCGGACTGGGCGATGGAAGGGTATTCCATTAATCATCATCATAAGCTTACGGATGGGTTGCCGCATACTTCCGTGTGCTTTGAAAAAGGAGAGGTCACCGAAGCTATGATGATGAGGTTGAAATCCCAGTCGGTTCTCAAGAAGGAGCCTTTCTATTACTATCCGGAGCACTGTTGGCTCCCAGAGTCATATGGAAAGGTACGAAGAGAACCAGCCCAGCCTAACTCAACGAACTTTTTAAATTTAATTAACGATTACCAATTTGTTACGAAAAATTATTTAAATCGATTATCGATTACGTTTCTTTTTGCTGTAAGGTTCCGAAGATGGACCTAATTGAAGAAGAACTGCAATCCACTTCCAAGCTGAATGGAAAGCAGCCCTGCAGGAATAAGAACAGGACTAGAAGGAAGACCACCACCCTGACCAAGGTCAAAGCCAAAGAGGAAACTGCCGTTGCGGATAATTTATCCAAAGATGTCAATGTCCAGATTGTCAAGATCGAAGTTGCTGCGGTAAACCATATCATAATTATATCCTTCCATCAATCAAATGTTAACAATTAGTTTTAAAGTTAAATTAACTTAAAAAAATAGAACATGAATGATAATTATGTATTTTAATTATCGATTTCAATATTAGGAAGACGACAAGTTAAGCCTACCCCCGTGCTCGGTCGCTGTCACTCGTTGTCACAAGGCTTTGCAGATTCGGCCAAGGACAAAGACAAGCGCAACAACGCCTACGACCATCTCCTCCAATCCAGCAGTTCCTTCTAAAAATCCGCAGCCAAGGCATGACCAAGGAGAAGAAAGAAAGAAGCTCGGTAAATTTAATAATGCTTGTCGACGAATCCAAGCCCAGACGCCCACAAAAGTCACTCCCACGAAGAAGTCAGCAAAAGCCACTCACAATAAGAAGAACACGCAAAATATCAATGTCAGCATCAGCCCCACCAGCTCGACGGACTTGTGGGTCTCTCGGCCTTTCCCCTGTAACTTATGCCATAGATCCTTCTTCACAATTGGAGTTTTGAGATCACATCTTGCGTTCAATTTAATTTTTAAATATAATTTTATTAAAATTACTCTCCTGAAATATGTAACAATTCATTTTTATCAATTTTTTTAATTAGTTAATTTATTATAAACTGTTTAGTGATGACTCACACCAACGAGCGCCCGTACACGTGCCGCCATTGTAGGATGGGCTTTTCGCAAAGAGGGACCTTGAACCGACACATCTTTGTCAAGCACGAAATGACAGAGGAACCCTACAAATGCCATAACTGTAACAGAGGTTTTTCCCAGAAGGGTAATTTGAAGGTCAGTGCAGTATTTAAAAAAATTAATGTATTTATATGTAAATTTTTTGTTTAGTTTGACCAAATCTTATCTATTATATTTTTTAACCTATTTGAAGGTCCATCTCTTCACCCATACTGGAGAGAAGCCTTATCAATGCTTGAAGTGCGAGGCAGCCTACACCCAGAAAGGGCCCTTGAATCGGCACATGGAAGTTCATCATAGTGGATAAGTATCATGAACCATGATCATCGACCAAAAAAGCTTAATGGTACAGCACTTTATATTGTAAGTTAAGTGAAATCCGTATCCCGTAAAAATTATGTAGCTTTGATAGTCTACTGAATTTAATCTAATTTTGATTGTGACTATTGTAACTTCATGAGACATTAAATAAATTTTTAATGCATCGGTTTCATATTTTGAATTTCAGTATAACCTTTCCTCCGTTTTACTGACAAAGATGACTCTTATCAAGAAAGTGTTTGAAGGAATTTTTTATTGAACGTAGTTAGTGGACTGATTTAATTGACAGCACCCATGATACCCGAATCCGACACCACTGATTATGTACATAATTAATTATGTTTCGGAAGGAACGGATGATGTTTTGTAATAGATATTCTTCATCATCATTGTAAATAACTTTGTACCGTGATTACAATTACGACTTATTTTTGTTATTCTTGTCTACATAATTATTATGTAATCAAGTTACGCTAACTAAAGCAGCATACCCTAATATTTTTGTAAACAGTTCCAATCTTGTCTCATTATTTATGTAACAATCAAGCCAATGAGAAATCCATATTTATTTTAGAGAACCGTGAAATAAATAAATACACATAAAAATGATACACAAAAGTAAGTTACCAAGTTAGATCAACCGGAAGTGGGTCAAATCTACAATTAATTTTTTTTTTGCAAATGATATGAAATAGCATATTATGTGTCATTCAAAAGCTTATTATGCACTGACTTCAATGAGACTAAAATTAACTATTTTATATTAAAACCTTCTTCTGCGCTGCAAGTGATGTTAATAGTTTTTTTTACTGTGTATTCCATTCCATAAAAGTATTTATTTTACCAAACAGAATATTGGGTACCGTTTGAGTTCTAGGTGGGGTAAAATGGAGAGTTATGAAAACGTGAAATTATAGTTCAGGTCGGAAATTATAGTATTATAGAAATCGGAGATTTTACAGGGTATGGATATTAGCGATATTACAAATCAATTGACTGCGAGGGTAGTGGGGTGGGCATGGAATGACACAGGCTAAACAAAAAAATGCTTATTTGGGACAATTGGGATTAGTTAATTTTTTCGTGGAACATGCTTCTATTGACAGCATAGCATGGACATTCATATTTGTTTCGTACTACCGGTTTATTTATTAAATAAAGAAAAAATAGCTTAAAGTATTCTGGTTTCCCGGCACAGCGCATGGTTTGGAAATATTTATTTTTTAAATTTCCATCGATCCGTTTTTGCGTTTCATTTTGGAATATGTATGTAAATAATACATTCCTTTAGGAATGAAATTAATTCAAATGTAACTCAGTCAGTAAGGAAACAACACGAATGACCAGTATATTCCAGTTCATTTTGCCTTTGCCTTAGCAGGTTATTGCATGCAATGTTTGACTCGACAATTTCTCCCGGCCAGAACTGGTATCTCGACAACCATTCCTCGGGATTGAGGATACGGGGTCATGCAGAGATATTCCAATGCTGGAAGGCAAATAAACTTCCTTTCCCACAGTGCCCCACTTTCCATTCTCATTCTGTTTCTTAGCGTATGTATAGCAAAGTGTTACCGGGAGGACCAACGCAGTGTTTTGCCATTCCATACTCGATTAACCTGATTAGTTGGAATTGGAATTGCCTCGAATGTTTAACCTGTCTTGTGCTATCTATGCAGGAGTAACGTGAAACTAATCGAAAGCCAATTTGGAAAGAGGAGCCCTAGCTAAATTAACAGATTTCTTCAAATACTGACACAAATTTCAATTTTGCAACAGCGTTGATTTCATTGTGTTTTTGTAGCCATTACTCAACACGATACCGGCTTGCATGATTCCTCCAACAAACAACAATTACAAATGTAATCCAACCAAACTGACGACTCATATTAATTTATCAGCTCACCAAAAGCCAATGACTGGAATCCCCTCTTCCCACACGCTACAAACCTAATGGAATTCACATTGTCTGGGATAGAAATTGTTAGAAGGTGGGAATACGCATAGGACGATGAGATTGTCAATGAAACATGGAATTCGTCCCAGTTCTTGCTGTTCCCTCCTCTTCCTTTTCGAATATTTTTCATCAGCTTCAGATGAGGATTGAGCATCCCTCCCACACGTTTTGATGAATTCATGGTCAGGGGAGTAAAAAACACTAAAAACTGTAATTTATGAAGACGGCTTGTATTGCGTGAAATTGTATGTGTGCCATATATACGCTTCAGGACCCTTTCTCCGATGGAGAAAGCAGGATTTTTCTATCTTGACTGGCTTCCAAGTAGTGAACTATCCTCCCTTTTTTACTTTTCACCGGTTCGCCGTTAGGATATATATTCCAGGTAGAAATATATTCTCCAGTTGGTGGCCCACTTAATGCTGCTTCCACGGAGTGGATCAATTCTCTTTGGATAAGGTTTTCACAGGGTAACCAAATTTGGAGGTTTTCTATAGTGCCGATTTCATTATTGCTGGTGATGCCGATAAAGTAGGCTGACAAGGAGAAGGTGAGTGGAGCCCAGTGGAGGTGAGCTGGTTAAATAACATCTTAAATTCACTTTCGCAAAAGAGTCTGCTGCAAAGGTGATTTCCGGAAGGAGGCCTCATCGACTACAAACAGGTTTATTGAGGAATTGCTTTTGCTTTGAGGTTTCTCCTGGTATTCCCAGACCGCCCCAACACCAAAGTAGCGATCGTCAATTAAGTTTCCTGGAAGTTGGCTGTGATCTGGATGAAACAAGATAATGTTGACTTCACAGTTCCACGCCTTCACATTTGCGGAGAACAAGGTGGCGTTGATGGAGTGACAGGTGAACTTGAATATGAAGCTGGGCCAGGCCAGATATCGGGATTCTAGGCATGGATTAGTTAAATTGGGCTTCAACGGCTTTATTGTACGTTCCATAATCCACATGAAATACTTTCTGGTGTCTTTTGTACAGACTAACATAGCTGGAACCAATTTTCTAACGATGACTGGACTACTCCAGGAGCTTCCCATGTCCACCCCGACAATGTTTGTTATGTGAACTGCATAGGATGACGAAGCAAGGACAGAGGAGACTTGCTTATCTAAATTGACAATCGTGAGGGGACTCCTTTGGGTTGGCCAGAGGGAAAGCAGATTTTGGGAATGTTTTGAGAACAGTTCCGACTTCGAATTTTTGCCATAGTGGAGTATACTGCCATCTGCTAGTATAACACGGCCACATTGAACTTTCGAGATAAACCCAGAAATGATAAATAAAGCAACCAAGTAGTAGGAGAGCAGCATTTTGGAAACCATTTTGGAATACAGAATTAAAATTATATAAAAAGCAATTCTATAAGAAACAGTTTAAATTTCTGCTTCGAAATCGGATGGATTGCTGTTTCTTACCCTGAATTATTTCCCCTTTTCATTCTTTAAAAAAATCCTAATCGTAAGTACCCATTTTACCAATTTAAAAAATTGAAAGCCTAAAGTGCTTTACTATATATCTAAAGCGGAAACGTTTCGGTACTTGAAGCTGTGAAATGAGCTTTTCGAGTGCTTTGCCAGTTTGTAATAAATAACAATCTACATTCGTCTTGTAAAATGATGTGGGAAAAGCGTGGGCAGTTCTTTATTTTGCATACAGAGCGCATATTATTATTGTACGAGGGTATTTCTATAAGTCGTTGCCAGCTTTTGTTCAGCTATAACTTTTACCAGGTTTGATAATTATCAGGGCTAGGACATTCATCAAAATACATATCGGTTTGGGTTATTAGGATTGCCGAGAAACTTTGCAAGGTGA
>JAQIWX010000113.1:0-26941 GCA_034696785.1 Lepidocyrtus cyaneus | reverse complement strand
TTTGGGTGGGGGATTATTCGAATAGTGGGGGAATACGCAAATTATTGGCTCTGGCATGGGGGATTATTAGAGATGGGGGAATATTGGAGACTGGGGCTTTAAAAGAGCATATACGGTAGACTGGGGCAATCTGAGATTCTAAATACAAAAAGCTGATGCTGACATTTTTTCAATTTTTCAGTTCCCAATGTTAATGCCAGCAGCACAGGAAGTATACCAGTGGATGTAAGTACACCTATATCGACCTTTTTTTCTCGATCGTGTCCGCCAGTAAAATGATTTTTCGTGTTGCATGTGTACTTTTTCTTTAAATAATAATAAACAATGTTTGTTTGATTATTTCCAGGTGATAATGGACAAGAAAAACGGGACTGGACCTGGCGGGGCTCTCCACACATTGGGCCATCCGTACATAGGAAGTACGTCAATCGTTGGGCATGCCCTCCAAATCACTCTTCTCTTTAGTTTGGTCCTCGTCTGCTTCCTTGCCATTGTCTTTGTGGGATTTTGCATCCTGAGAAGACGCTCCTTCAAATGCCTAACCAGGTTCAATCCCCACAACAGAGTAAGTCTGAAAGAAGTTTTAAAAATTCAACTTTTCTCGCAAATCATGAGTGCCGTCATCATCACTAGCATGGCAATCATCATCATCCATTTTCTCCCTCCCCTCTTCCATTTTTTATGCAAGTTTTTGCTGTTACATTAAAACATACAAAAAATGGTTTAAGCTTTTCCGTGCGGTTTATGATTTCATACTTTGGAATCCCAGGTGTTCCTCGTTGACAACTTAACGGCCCCATTTTGACTAAAAAATTGAAGCCATTTTCTTAATTTTCTCCATACTTTCATCCCATCAGTCTCCGCTCTTTTTTTTAAACATTCTTTCCACGAATAATAAGCAGGCTAGAGAAGTAAAACAAACAGGTCATTTTTTACTACCACACAACGGTAATGGTTACACAATCCATTCCTTCCCCTGGTTGGGAAATGTAGGCATGTAACAAAACCTCCCATTCCCATCCCATCCCCAACCACACCCGACGTTTGTTTCATCGCCACTTTCCCTGTCAATTTTCAGAAGGAAACCACAAACTTTATTGAGGTATATAATAATGACACAAACGCACCTATTGGAATGAATGCATCAACTGACTGAATGTGACCTTCACCACCCGCTACTCCAGCACCAGCATCATCAACATGTCATCTCGACACTTTCATGTTTTAAGAGCCATTTTGAGAGTAAACAAAAGTGAGTGGAAATTACCCTAGAAAAAACGAAAAGCAGAGTCATATTCCCACTTTCCCTAGTCTCGTTGTCAGTCCAAACACTTCAGCGGACAGTATTGGAATAGCGAAGAATGGCCAATGTCAAAGCATTCTCCAGAACAGGCCATAAGGCCGTGCATTCGAAATGAAAATGTTGGCCATGCCACATGAAAGGGAAGAAATAAATTGGAGTGCTCCAACTTCCCTGAAAACATTTACATTTTCCTCTTTCATTAAGTTAAGTTAATTGAACTACACTTCTATGAAAGGGAAAGACTGCTGCTCCCTGAATACACTCCCTTTTCATCATTAATTATTATGTAACAATGATAAACAAAGAGTGTTCAAAGAGCTGGGAATGGATGAGAAAACAATAATTACTTCTGCTTCCACTTTCTCCCATCCCATTAACCTAGAACTTGAACTGTTTGCTGGAGTCAAAGTGTGTGACGCAATTATAAAGATGAATAATCATTGTCGAATCGAGTGGGTCGAGTGCTCAAGTTATATTATTTTTGATATTAAACATTTAATTTGCTTGCTTTTGCTGCCCTCCTGGTCCATTATTAGTCAAGTTTGTTTATCAATTTTCCTTTCAAAGTAAAAGTTCATTCATGAGGAACACAAAGACCATTTTGAAAATGTACATTTGTTATATGCAATTCAATTTCCAAAATTTCCTCCCGAAATTGGAAAACATTGGAACTGAAAGCATTTGCCAGTTCCAGCCCAATTGCTTGTGACAGGGAAAAAGCACCCATGACAGGGATATACGAGTATATCGGTAAATAGTAAATATGCATTATCCCTCTTTAAAAGTTTTATCATCATCATTGTCACTTTGTTTCCATTCTTGGAGTGCGTTTCGCTGTCGCAATATTGTTGTTTACAATTTTTTCGATGATGACTAGGCTGATTGTTGATGTTTTTCTCAATGTCAGTAAAATTCAACCTTCAGTTCGCACTTTTTACTTGTTTTTGACACTTTTCCCAGAAAATGTCAATAATTATTTTTATCTTATTACCCATGCCTATTTTCCAATAATTCCCTAATTGGATTATAATTATTGGTATTGTGTGTCGAGGTCGGGATCGGGGAAAGTAAAATGGATGTGATGATGGATGAGGTCGTTTCCCCTCATTTATGACTGAACGCGGGCTGTTTATTTTCGCTTTTAAATGGTTTTTTTTTTTCACTTTTCCTGACTTTCTCTTTTTTTATTGAATTGTTTTTCTGCCTAGATGGAAATGAAATCAGCAGCCACCGTCTCTGGTCGTCTGCTCCCGGATCGCTTCATAAATAATCCAACTTATGAGACCACCTGTTTGGATCTTTCCATCCGGATATATACCGCGGATGAGATCACGCTCTTGACACAGATCGGACAGGGCTGTTTTGGAAAGGTCTTCAAAGGTAGTAAAGTTAAAAATAATGTTTGTATTGCTCAGTAATTAGCTGAATTTGCATGATCGTAAACCTCATCATGAGGTGCACTGTACCCATCCAAAAGTTTCCGCTTGTGATGACTGATTGACTGATGGATTATTTCTTGCTGTGGTTTTTTTTATTGTGTAGGCGAAATGAACGGTGAAGTCATGGCGGTGAAAATGGTCCGGAGCGAGCACTCCACAGAAGCCCTCCGGGAGATTGAAACAATGGCCAGCTTCGCCCATCCCAACATTCTCCCCCTACTTGGGATTGCAAAGAGTCCAGGTAATAAAAAAAATCATGCTTTCTCCTTGATTCATATTTCCAATTTATCACACTTTCTATGCATTTTCCCTGAAAATGTTCCCATTACAATGGAAAAGTCATGTCGTATCATCTCATGAAATTATGATGGATGACGGACGAGTCGTGTCATGATAATGATGACTTTGTTTTGTTAGGATAAAAGTCAAATGATACCCAATGGCAATGAGAAAAAAAGTCACATTCCATTGGGAAAATCAAGAAACAAAGTTATTTATACTGCGTATCCATATCCTGGAGTACAAACAAATAACGTATTTGTCAAGCACAAGAAATAAAGCGATAAAAAACGGCGACAAGAATTGCGCAGCAGAATCCTCATCTTATTCTTATTCAGACCCTCCATCTACTATAGTGCGGTACCTATTATGACCCAGTTGAGAAATTAGAAAAGGGAACAGAAGTTGTTTTCCTTGTGGGCCACTTCCCAACAGGGAAAATCTCCGGCGCGTGGCAAAAATTGCATATTTTGTACGGAAATACGATGAAGAGTAATCATTATCAAGCTGGAATCAAAATGCTCAGCGTCATCACGAAATTATCTTGTCTTGAAATGATGATAATTTCGGTGGAACAAAATGTAAACTAGTTTTTCTCCTTCCGCCCGTCAAACCAAATCAGAGAACAAACTGCAATTTTCTTTTCTTTTCTATTGTGAACCTAATTACAGAGGCGGAATCTCCTTGGCTTCTCTTTGAATTCATGGAGCACGGGGATCTCGCCAGTATGCTGAGGAACAGCAGCTTCAAACCGAAACTGGGTCTCCATCACCCTCCAACGACGGCTTCCCTCTTTCACAAAGATTCAAATGGGAATAATAATGAGGAGGATGCTGCCGCTAAGGGGGAAGCGGAGCAGGAAAAATTTGCACAGCCACAGTTCCAACTGAGTCATGTAAGTTTGCAGATTTTGAGGATGTAATTTCATTATGAAGGGAATCCGTATCTCGCCATAAGCCGGTCAGCCCATGTCCCTGGTTTACATAATTGGGAAAGGGAGACTCGGCTTTGGAAAGGAAATAATTTTCGCCAGAGATTCCATAAAAGTTTTGTGGAACAAAAGTTATGTAAGTGTGTATATGGCTATATGACTTGGTAGAAAATCTAATGATGAGATGATTAGTGGGCTGCCTCAGAAAGTAGAAATGATCTTTTCCCCAATGCCACCCACCACCACCCATGAATACAGAATGGAAGCAGTTAGGAATAGATCTCTAGATTACTTAGTATGGTATGAGGTGTATGTGTAGAATGGTTCATTTTATAGTCCAATCTTAATAATCAGCGCAATTTGCAAAACATTTCAAAGAAACAAAATGGGCAGGGACACGGATGGGATGGGATGTAGTTTATCCGGGCACGTACGGCATGTTCCAATTAAGGTTGGGGGAAAGTCACTTTTACAGCTTGCCTAAAGTCAAGTATCTACGCAGTAGCTTTAAACATTAAACAGTATATTCTGTTATTCATATTTACAGTTTGTGTAAAAATAGAATGTTATGAATTTAATAATTTAACTAATTACATTTATTATATCATAATGTCACATTTTGTGACATGTGTCTAGCTGAATAGTATTTTTGGTTTGGTTCATGAGAAATTCACAGAACTCACCTTTTATCCCTGCTGAGAATGACTTCTCACATAAGAAGGGCATCATCATCACCAAATCATCTATTTTGCTAACCAAAATAAAATGATTCTGCGAATAAACTGGAAGCACAAATAGTTCATAAATGCATACCTCATTCTTATGTAATCAACTGGCAAAAGTTATTTCATCTCCACATTTTTTTTTATCCCTGACTGTGACTCGCACAAATAATTAAGCTACATGGCTCATTTGAGTAAACATATTTTGAGTTGATGCTTCCATTTCCTTTGAATAAAATTTAATTCATTATGCTATATTTTCCTGACTCCTTTTCCAGGACTTGCTGATCAACGTAGCAATGCAGATTGCCGAAGGGATGAAGTACCTCTCCTTCCAGCACTTCGTGCACAGGGACCTCGCTGCCAGAAACTGTTTGGTGAGCTCGACCGGGGTTGTAAAAATATCGGACTTTGGCCTGTCCAGGGATGTGTATTCCTGTGACTATTACAAGGTAAATGTTAGTCGAGTATATTTTTTTTCCATAAAAAAATCTCTCAATATTTGCTTCATTCTCTTTAGACTTTGGTTAACCTAAACATTTAGGTAGCTAAAAACATACATATTGCTTTAGTTTAGTCCGCCCTCTAATCAACCTTCAAATGTGAACTGGATTCAAAATTTTCATTGAACCTAATACTTTTTTGTATTTTTAGATTGGCGGATCCAAGCTGTTGCCGATTAGATGGATGCCTCCAGAGAGCATCCTTTACGGATGCTTCACACTGGAGTCCGACGTCTGGGCATATGGGACTGTGCTATGGGAGATTTATACCTGGGGGAAGCAGCCCTATTTTGGCCACTCTAATGAGGAGGTAGTGAACCGCAACATTAAAAGCCTTTTATTTTCCTCCAATTTACTCAAAAGATCAGTCATTTTATATGGCAAATTGACCTCCCTGACTATAGTTCAGTGGCCCTTTTTTGTAAATCAAAAAACCACTTCATCTGAAAAAAACTGACCTTATTTCCATTCTTTCATTTTTTGACCAGGTGGTCCAGCTAATATTGGACGGAGTACTCCTCTGCCCTCCAAGTGACTGCCCTCCACTGATCCAAGAAATTATGGCTGGGGCCTGGAAGACTGAATCCAAGGACAGGCTCACCTTCCGTCAAATCTGTGAAAAGTTTGTGAAAGCTGGCTGTGTCCGCATCCATCAAGATGAGGCTGACGGAGCGGAGCTAAGAAAACAGGTAGAAATAACAAAAACAAGTCTCTTATATTTTATCCATGTCATACATCCTCCTGTTTTTCCTAACGTGTGCTTATCTTCGAAAAACATCTGCTTATCCTCACCACAAAAAAAAAACTTTCCGCTTTCCTTCCCCTTCCTTCTTTTTCCAGCTATTTCAAAGAAGCAGAATACTTGAAGGGAAAATGCTCAAGGCTGGAATCTGTAGTAGAATTGCATGAAAGGAATTTCCGTTCCTCTTCTCGGTTTCCTTTTTGTAATACATTTCATACAAGAGTTGTTATCCCCTCAACAAAAAGTAGCAAACTCCAAGTTCAAGTTTTCTTTTTCTCTTTTGATGATGCAAAAGACAAACGCATCATACGTATCATCCATCACTCACTCAAATCTCTCCAGTTTCTATTCATTTTCACATGTTATTCCAACGTGAGTGAAAGTAAAGTACCCACATGCATACCAGCGGGCTTTACCCGTACTACAAAGCTACACAACTGGATCCTCTTCCAAAACGTGTGCATTTTGTAATTTCAAGGAAAAATACTTTGTTTTTCAGGAGAAAGCATTTTTTCTCTCCCAAGATGATGTGCTGTCCTTTCTATCAGTTTAGGTTTCACATGTGGCGTGGTAGTGCATGAGCCGTGTGAATGTGATATCGAAACTGCTCAACTTTCTTTCTCTGTTTCGTAAAACGCTCACACAAATATTATCCTTGTATATCAAGCCATATCGTTTTTCTGATTCATTCACAGGCGGACTCTCACATGGACGATATCTTCCTCCGGCCTGGAGCTGCTGGTGATCAAATGATTGAATCCGAGTATGAAATCCCACGCCCTCCCCATCATCTCGAGTATCTCCAAGTTGTCTAAATAAACATATAAAGTGGAGCAATTCATTTATCGAGACAAACAAAAACAAAGTTTGTTGGACCAAAAGGCGAAGGCACGTTTTCTAAATTTCTTTCACGATCTTCATAAAGCTGATCATCATCTTCTTCATTAAAAGCAACTAAACTACCTAGGTAGATACAAAAAGTACCAACCAACTCATAACGTAACATAGCTATTCTATATATATTTGTACTATTTTAACTGTAATTATATAAAAGTATATTGTAAAAATAGTAAATAGCTTACACAACCAAAGTATCATATTCACTCATAACTAATGCCATGTTTATAGTACGTAACGACATGTGACATGGGTGGTGGGGTAGGATTAGGCGCGTGGGAGCTCACTTCATGTCTCGGAACAAAAAAAAAATGAATTACGAAACTGACTACCAAAATCTGATTTTATGTACCTAATCAATTGCGTCTACATTATTTTGGGAGGGGAATGGAGTGGTTGTAGGAACACGTGACAACTACTTACTTCGTATTTGCTGAGATTTTACCTTTGTAACAAACCTGAAGAAATATACCTGTAGTTGGATAAGACTTGACTTTCTCTACATAATTCATAAGTATAAGCTACCTACTTAGCCATTATGGGAACCGTTATGATTATTTTGTAAACAGAAGCTTGCTAAATTATGGTAAATAGGAAATACATAATAGTAATGATTAATTACACTGATCATCGAAAATGATGAGCATCTATGTACTCGTGTATCATATTGATATAAAAATAGCAGTTAATTTTAATTTTTTTAAGGATTAATTTTTTTGTAGCAATATTTATCCAATTAATTAGCTATGATGAGGATGATGTGCTTAAGGCTACTTTTAAAGTATTTAATTATGTATGTGTATAAATTGTAATTGAAATGAACCTCCTGTAAAACCCTTAATGATGGATCCCCTTTAGGCCTAATTTAAAAATTACGTGCTGTTTGATTTTGTTTTGTATTGAAGCAGGTTTGGAACGGTTAATTTTGGATGAATGAGATTATTACAGTGAGGAAACTATAATAAAGTAAAGATGATAAAAAATTATTAAACATTTGAGCTACTCGTTTTTTTTATAAATCATACTGATGAATAATATGTACAAGCACGAGGTGAAAGTTGGCAAATAATCTTTGAACACAAATATTTGCTCCATGGTGGACGAAGAGGATCTAACGTGTTTCGGAGTGGAAAAAGTTCATCTGTTAGTTCCTCTACTCTAGAATTAAATTTAAGGACTAAAGTTGAAGGATACTTTGAATAGTTTGAATATCCTCATTTCATCGAGGAGGTCATTCCAACTTTGTCGACTATAATTTCAACCCATCTTCCATTTTATTTTGATCATATTATTGTCTTAGAGCATCACTCGTCTGTTATTGTCCGTCCTCCTTGGACTGATTCTACTTCTTGCCAAGTAAGTACTTCCGGCTACGAAATTTTCATCCCGAAATAATTGGCAATTAATAGTTTAAAACAGTTTTGTTTGCAGTTTAGGGATTTGGATTAATAACGTTTTGTAATTAAATACTAACTTTGAATGAATAACTTGTCTGGAGAGTTTTTTAAAGAGTGAATTGGAGCTTACAAAGTAACAGAACATTCCTTAAACTCCATAATCTTAGAAACTGGAACATACACACTTTTTTCTCTCCACTTCCGCCTTTTATCCCTTCAATACATCTTTATATTAATGTACCCGATACACTTAAAGTAAATTAAAAATAACCCGCATCCCTATACAACATTTGCTACAGACAAGATGCCAAGGCGAATCCAACCGGAAACTAATTCATTCTTGATTCAAGACTTTGACACTTTCGTCTTAACGAGACCTATTTTGATCTGCCACTTTCATTACAGCATCTCACCTCCGCATCAAATATCTGTATCTACTTCCACACAACACTTTCATTTCCGTGAATTTGCCGAAGCCAGTGTAGTATAGTGGCATCTCTTTGGCAATTCCTGAGAAAAACTTTTTTTGCTTTCTCCAAGCTCTACCCTGACTCCAATCTTTTCCAATTAATCCCACAAGTTTCCGTTTTAGCAAGTAAGTAATCACTTTCACTCCTCCCTCCTTTAATAGTACAGGAAAGCAGCAGGAGACACAGAAAGACGATATTATAATGCCTCCATAGCTGAAACTGTTTATTTCCAATTTCACAAAATCCAATCAAACTCCCTGTTGGTTTCCTGTTTACTTTCTCCCATCCGTGGGAAGTCTCCCTCTGTTGGGTCGAGCTCGTTTCCTCTTCTGAGGTTTATGTCTTCACACCCGACTTGATTTTATACAACTTTATTATTGTCCTTTCCCAAACATCATGTAGGACTAAATTATATTTGCTCATTGTCCCGTTGATAATGACATTTCGGAGATTTCACTGAAGACAATGGTATTAGGTGTCGTCTCCCTCATTTAAGCATTCTGTATTTATGCTTCTTGTATTTATAATCAAATTGAGTTGTTTGGAAAACGTGTTTTGAACGGTGACTTTCACCCATTCCAATTTCCCCCATAAGGGATTCATTGACCTCCGCCAAAATCACCGCGTTGTTAGTATCAGAAATGCGTAGCCCTTTTACTTGGAATTTTGAAAAACATGTGAGAAAAATATCGTTTCATTGCATTGGTTAGCTATGGCTTTGTAGGTAAGAATGGGTTGATGAGGTTCATACTTTTGTTTTCGCGAAACTTTTTTTCCAGTTCATTATCATATCATAATATATCCCATCACATAAGATCTAGGCCCACGGCGAAGGAGGAAAGGGATCATAACATATCATCCAAGTTCATTATCTTCCTCGTCTATTTCGGAGCTTGTTTTTGTTTCATTTCGGAAATTTTAACTTGTTTACTTGATACTAAGCTAAGGCATGAGCATTGCACTTGATGGGTTATGTAGCTAATTTCAATGTCGAAATATATAGGATGGTAGGTTAGGTACATGTGTATGTTATCTTATCCTGTAAGAATGAGATTGGATATTTTTGTTACGAAATTAAATTAGGGATTTTGCGAAAGTTTCGGATTGCAATATTAATCCATGAGATTAGGGAAAGTTGGGGGAGCCAAAGTCACAGCCCATCATAATTCATGATATCCCGTGATCCTGAAAGAAAGCTGAAGATTTTCCCATTCAGTTTTATGTCGTGTCGTAGGTCCTTTGGTTAAAGATGAGTAGGCTGATGGAATTTGGCAAATATTTTGTAGTAGTAGCAGCAGTAGATCTTTGGAATATGTATTAAAAAAATGTCTAACCTGATTCCGATTCCCTTACTTCTGACGACATTACAAGAGGTATAAACTATTTATATATATCTGATCTGACGGTGGGATTTTAGGACCTGAGAGTTATCTAAACAAGCAAGCAACCTGTCTATCACGTCATGAAAGCTGGGATGGTAGGTAATGCCGTATGGGGTGAGGTGAGATGGTCAAAAATTGGATTTTTTTTTCTAATTGGATGAAAACAATCCAGCAAAACTAAATCAGTTAAAAGGTTAAATATTATTTAAATGTATAATTACTAGTTAGTGTTCTATTAATTTTTTGCATGTTACTGCTAATTAAAAACTATTAATTTTCATAAATATTTTCAATTTTCTTGTCTTATAAATTGCATAGAATTATATCAATAAAATGAAGAAGCTGAATGAGCCTGAAAACTTGAGATAAATTTCTGAACACGTACGTCTCACGAATGATTTATTATAATCGGATCATCAACCTAATTTAGAGCATTTACACTAGTTAATTTTAAAAATGATAATGAAGACACATTTAATTAAATAAAAAATAAATAGTAGGACACTTTTTCAATTCAAGATTTTAAAATCTACAAAAATAGTTTTCACTGCCAAGCTCTTTTCTTGGAGCGGAGATGATATCGCTGCCGGAGAGGTTCCTGAGCGTTATTATTATTAGTAACACGTAGAATCCCCCTCCTGGGATGTGCGGAAGGCGGTGGTGGTGATGATGGAGGAGTAGTACTGATCTCCGCTTCCTCGCCTATCTCCAACTGCCACGGCCTGGAATTCCGACTCCGATGTCCTTTGTTATTGAAATATCTTTCAAGCTCTGCAGTGGGAACCCGGTAGTAGGGTGGTGAGGAATCCCGTTGTGAAGAACTGGAAAAATGGCGAAACTTCACAAGTAACCCATTCCATGTGGCATGCCTCTTAGGTGGGGTTTTGGGTGGTCCGTCGTCACTTTGCTCCCGTTTCGATTTTTCCCCTTTGCGTACACGGTTCTTCTTTTCATTGGAGGTACGTCTGCAGCCGACTTGCATGGGCCAACGACAGAAGTGAAGTATTTATATAAACTCATTTTAACGTGGGCAATACAATAAAAAATATTTTTTTTTGAAAATTGAAGTGAAAGTTTTACCTCCTCTCCTGCCATACTCCCCGAACAGTTGATTACAAAAGAAGTATATACATACTCCTAATATACCAATTACTACACATAAGACCGAAATTGGGATTGCGATCATGGGCGGTTCGAGACTGCTTTCCAGTTTTGCCAGGTATTCCGGGATTACAACTAATGCATTCATCTTCATCTTCCTTGATAGTTTAAATACAGTACAGTACAATTATTTTAGCATTCCCCTAATTTGAATTGAATTTTCCTTAACTATTGTTGAAGCTTCAAAGATGGCACCTCTATTTTCATCTGGCGCAATGAAGGAGGGGTAGCAAATGGAGGGAATGCCGGCAACTTTTCGAATCTACTTCGGCTTTCGGTTAACTTCAAATTCAAAAATTTAGGGGTGACGACATAACAGCAATATTTATCCTCGTTGTTGCATGGCAGCAATGGAGGGTGAGCAAATATGCAACACCCATGTCTAGAAGACCTGATCGTGTGTGGGTGTGTGTGGGAGTAGTAGGTGCGAAGGGCTTTGAGAACTTTTATTGGAAAACCTACTTTATGCAAACTCGTGATGAGACATTCCAACTTCAGATTTTTTGTTGTTGAGTTGGATCGCTGGTTAACGTGACCCAGTTCTCCCGATCATGAATCTTATCCTGAGATTTCCTCCAAAACATTAAAGAGGGTTTAAAGTGCTTTCACTTTTGTCTGTAATCCACCCTGAAAGACAGCTATTTACAACCTATCCAATGAAATTGGCCCAACCAGACTTTCCTGAGCATATAATAGCATAGCATCATCAGAACAGAGTGAAAGTGTTAGGGAAAGAGATTAGGTCAGCTCAGCTCAAGTCAGAGGATATATAAAAGTAGAATCCACGTCTTCCTCATCAAATCTTTTCAGTTCCTCATTGGCTTACTTTCACTTCCGTGCATTGACCTACATGTATAATATCCAATCCAAATCCACAAAATTAGAATAGGATATTTCCTTTCCTATCTGACTTATTTGCTTAGGTATATCCACTTTCACTTTTGTAATGAATTTGCTATGTATGGCTATAGCCATATATCTTTAGTATTAAATCCACTCCAAAACGTTCCCTCCGTATTATCTACACAGGTAAAAAAGGCAAAAAAATACAATAAAACCAGTTGTTTGTTTACCTTCTCCCGACAAAACCCTGCAAATAAACAACTTTTTAACATTCCTTTTCCTACTAAAAACGCAGCAGCGTCTTCAAAAATAGTTTCAAAATAGTTTCCCCGACATATCAAACAATCGTAGAAAGATAATATGTGCTACCTCTTCCTTATTTTGCAAAGTGTTTCTATTTATTTTTTTATTTTTTTGCAGACTCATTTCATACAAATATAAGAACTGGACTTTCCGAGTACGTGACATCAAGAAAACAACTTAAGAGTAAAATTAAAGATGAAGGAAAACTGTCACAAACAAAAATAGGAAGTTAGCTTTTCACAGGTAGACGGAAATATGTTATTTTCATTTGATGCTCATCTGAGACTGAGACACGCACTAGAACTGCCTAATAAGCTGAAGACATTTTATGACAGTTATGAGCTGAGCAAAGAACTTTCACCTTCTTGAGAGGTGAGCAAACAAGGGAAAGCGCTAACTTTAAAAAACTTTTAGTAAATGTTGAAGTCGTGTCATTGGGACGCGCATTTTATTTGCCAATATTGGTATTTGGTATTTTGTATTTCTTATTTCGTATTTAGGACATCGTTTATCGTATTTCGTATATCATATTTTGTACATTGTATATCGTATATCGTATTTGGTATTTCGTATATCGTATTTTGTAAATTGTATTGTATACATCGTATTTCATATTTTGTATTTCCTATATCGTACTACGTATATCGTATATTGTATTTCGAATATCGTATTTTGTACATTGTATATCGTATTTCATCTATCGTATTTCGTGTATCGTAATTTGAATATCGTATTTTGCACATTGTATTTCGTATATCGTATTTCATATTTCGTACATCGTTTCGTTCTTTCCTTCTTACTCTGAATGTTGACTGACTGACTGGCTGACTGACCTATACACTTGAGTATCTTATATGTCATTGTCCCAATGACAAATAATGACCACTTTTTCCCTTTTGCTCTGTTATCAAGTCATTTATGTTGGTATATGGAATGGAATCGGATGAAAGTGAAATGTAGTTGAGTCTCAAGGGAAAGTCGAGAAGACGTCTCTCTGTTCAGCCATATCAGTACTTTCACCACTGCACTCACCAAGCCATAATGTGTGCGTTTAGCTTCTTGACTTGAGCACTTTGTTGTTAATCATGATGGATGATAAATATTATGTAAAATGCGGCATGGATTGGATGAAAGGATGATGGGTGGAAAAATATGAAATGATGAAATGAAATGAAGAAAATGGAAGAAGCAAAGCAAGGTAAGTAGTACTTCAGTTCAGATAGATCTTATGTAAATAAAATTACTTGTTCGAGAAGGTCAGTTGAAAATCAAAGATGGAGGAGTAGGTAGTAGGTATATTTAGTTTATTCTAAAGAATTGAAGTGGAGCAACTACAAATAGGCAATTTGTTTTCGATAAACAAAAAGTGCAAATGTACTTGGATCAGATAATAGAACTATGAAGGACAGGTAAAAGGTAAGGCATATCTCTTGATCAGATTGTGAAAAACCTTTACTGCAACCGCAGATCCAACGTTCTGGGGCACTCTGAGATTTTTCCTTTCGTAAAAAAAATAAAACTATATATTCTTCAAGATAAAAATAAATTATAGAGTAAATTAGATAATTTAGTTGAACAACCCATGTGATTTGTTGACATTAAAAACATGCCCATGCGTAAAATTCATGGATGGATGGATATTTATTTATTTATTTATTACACGACAAAACAGCATCCTATTACAAGGTCATTACACTGTTTCCAACAAAAGGAATTCTGTTTGTTTAAATATGGGTTACATTAAAATGTGCTTATTATAAAAAAAATGTTTTATTTGTATGATTAAATTGGACATGTTTGAATATTTTTAGCAAAACATATTACACATTTCCTTATATCATGCATATTTAAAAAATAATAATAATTAAGTACGTTACATATTAAAATACCAATACAAATAGTATACTTTTCATTATTACTGACTGTTCAGCTTTCATACATTTGGTATACATGTTATGGAACAAAGGAAAGGATTAAGAAAAGAGGCGGAGCATCACTTTCAAGACATGATCTGACATCATCAGCAAAAGTAAAGTAAACAAGCTGGAGCTGACCAATTTGTTTGTGGGATCACATCACTTGCTGCATATTATCATTCAATATTCATTCTGTATTCGTATCCTCACATGCCGTGTCTTTCAACAGGTTATCATTTGTGTCTTGTGTGTCAGAGATGTTTAATTGCAAATTGCAACTGTTATACGTATAATTAACTTTTTGTCTATGGTTTCAGTCTGAGGTAATTATTACAATAAAACGCTTTAGATAAAGGTATGCCACTGAATCCTCCTCATATAAAAATGATCAAATCGTAAAATAAATTGTTGGAATCAATTGAAGCAGTTACAAGTTTCCAATTTAACGAATAACAATCTATGGTTGCAACCATTTCAGAGAAAGATCATGCCTGGAGCTACGACAGCGACCCCAACTCCACCCGTCATCATCATCCGGCATCAGCCAAAACCAGGGGGAGGAACAGTGACGAGCTCAGTACCGGCCAATGAAGAGGAGGATGCTGCTGGGGATGAGGACGCGACCGATGGTATGAAGCAAATGCAAGATTTCGAACCAGGTGACCCCGTGGATAAAGTAACGGATGGGATAATCCAGCCATTCATCTGGGGAATGTATTTCCTATTCTGGTCCTTAACATACTCCTCATGTGGGTGGGGTCGGGAGCCAGGAGAAGATATTCCTCGCCGGGTGGGTCTGCTCATATTCATCCTCCTTCGACATGCCTTTGCTCGGATGTGCTGCTCCCCCTACGAGGGTCCTCAAAGATTGGAAACATCCAGATGCAAGAAGGTCTGCGCCCGGATATTCCAAACTGGGGTGACCATCCTCGCGCTCCTCAATGAAAGGGCATCGAGGACCATCTTCAAGGACTACTTCTCCTGGATCGATGAAGCCGTATTTGTCAGATATGAAGCCGATGATGCCACAGTCGCAAGTTCATTTGGGAACAGCACCGCCCAGGAGTCCTCTGAAGTCCTTCCTTGTAAGGTGATCTATTCCTGGCCGACCTTCGCCCTAATTTACGACACGCTCCTGTTCGTCGGAATCATTAACGTTATCTTCGTGGCTGCCAAAAACGCCGTGAAACTGTGTACTCCAGAAGCTCCAGATAAGCGACGAATAGCCAGAGTGGCCCTTAACAGCTTTCTGTTCTTGGTTACTGTTGGAGCAGTTTTAAGATCTTGTTTCCTGGCGTATCCCCTCCTTCATCGGATTCTTTTCCACGAAGAAGTACCCTCTGACATAGAGGAACATCCCGAAACTTCCAGCGCTGTTGTGCTGGCGTCGGTTACCCTTGGTATAGCGATGATGTGGACATTGACATGGTCATTGTCCCTTTGTAAAAGGACAACTTGCGTCGTTTGGTTCCTCTACAACTTGCTGTTCGGCTTGCTCACATTCTTCGGATTTATTTCCATCATTGTTCTCATTCAACATGATTCCAAGGACCAGGATAAAGGATCAATGACCCTGGAGGAGAAGAAAACTGTCTCATTGCGACTTCTTGAGATGTGGGGATTCCATGTTGTCCTCTTTGGGTTACCATTATATATACTCCATCGTAGGGATTTTATGAAACTGGGGAAGAATACGTATGCCGCTGGAGCATACGCTTGTTGCGTTCCCTCATTTCCAGCCATCTGCCCATGGATATGCCTTCAGAACTGCAAGGTGGGAATGAATACCTGTTGCGAAAATGACTGGGACTGCAAGGATTCTCCGGGCAGCAGGGACTATGATTATAACCCGAGCTCTCGAAATCGTGGACCTTTCATACCACAGATACCCTACCCGACTAGATCGGTGTCGATTGGAGGCGGAGGGCGCGGCGGGTACGGGTACAACAGGGGCAGTAGCATGCCTTGGAATGGGGGTCACCCATCGTTCATTCGAACCAACAATTTTGGTGTGCCCATTTAATAAAGTTTCAATTTTATTATCTGCGGAATCGACGAGTCGCGGTCGAGGAGGGGTCTGGAAATCTGCAGAACATGGAAGGACGAAATGAAATCTCTAATCTACATATTAATATGTCAAGTTAGTTAACAAGGACGAGCAACATCTCATAACCTCCTTAATATTATTTAGATAACCTTTTAATTAAAAATTTATTTCATGCCACGTATGTAAATTGCAACTTTCCTGGTGTCGCCGTTTTCCCCACCTTATCTTGTGAAACAAATTGAATGACTGTATATGTATATTCGTTTGCAATTAACGCTTGCAGTCGGTACAAAACTTAAAAACCAAATATGCTTTACTCCAAGATATTTGAAAAATCTTGCTTTACTCTTAAAAAGGATTATAAACAGTAGTTGTTATCTTATTTTATAATTTCCTAACTTGTTGCATAAAAACGTGTGTAAAATTATTGTAAGGGTCAATAAATACAAATCTATTTTTTTTACAAGAAAATTGTTATCTACCTTCCAAGTGTTTCACATGTCGGAGGGCATTATTTATTTCTTGGGAGAGGCATCTGAAGGTTTAGGTTTGGTCGAGTGGCCAAGTAGGTCGAATCTCATTGTCTGTCACTATTGTCAGCATAGTAAGCAAATTACATGCAAATCTGTTAAATCCTGAATTCTAACATGCTCCACCGCCGGCATCATTCATTTAGGGGCTTTTTGTGTAAAAGCTCTTCATATTTTTTTTACATATAATCGGCAGGCTGATCGATCGGCAGGTAACCAACGAAACTTATTCGTGCATTTTTTTTAGAGGAAGAAAAAAAATACATATCTGAATTTCTGTTTTGACAAGTCGTTTTTCTCAACGCGCACTCAACTTCCCGTTTTTCATCAGTTGTCGTCAGTCAATCCATCTTTGTTGAATTGGTGAGGCAGTGGTGGTGTATGGGAAGGAACACAGTTACAATCATCTGTGAAGTGTGTTACTTGTTTTGTGCAAGCGTTTTTTTTTTGTTTCAAATCTAGCTGTTCCAGCGCTTTTAATTATTAGGTATGTCGGGCGTCCCGAGACGTACCCCTCCTCCTCAAGGATTTGACCGGTAAGAAAGTCAGATGTCAGATCCAGGTCATGCCATCCTAACTATAAAGTATCTCTATCTCAGCAAAGTTCGTTCTATGGTTGTGTTGTGTTGCGAATTTGAGTTTTAATTGAATCTTCTGATTTTGTTCCTCTAGAGCCAAACTCGTAAAAAAGGGGATTCATGAATGCTACTATGAGTGTGGGAGGCTCTTCAGAAGCCGTTCGGAGGCCGAGGAGCACGCCCCATTTTGTCCGAATCAAGCTGCTGCCTTTTTGGAGCTAGAAGAAAGTAAGAAGTTATACCTAGGTACTTAAGTATATTATGCACTTTATATGAGTCTTACGCAATATGCAATACATAATGGCATTGGGATGATTGTTATCTGATGACTACACAAATTAGTTCTGCTCTAGGCATTCTACTGACGACAACATATTTTGTTTTGCTTTTTCTTTCAGTGAACCAACGGCAGAATTTCACGGATCCACGGCACGGCAGGTGTGACAAAGTCAACTAACTACCATCATGATATCATTCCTTCCAAAACTCAAATGCACTATACGATTTTTATAATTAACAACAATAACAAAGTATTGAAATTGATGACCCTCCCCTGGTCTGGTCGAATTGAATTATATTTAATATTACTTCCTCCTCCTTAGTAACTCCACCAAATCACCTAAAAAACGTATGAAGTCTGCCGAGTACGAGAAGGCAAAGATGGAAAACAAAATGTATGTTTAAATATGGAACAAGTCAATGTAACATATTAATTAGCTACACGATATATCGTAAGTGCACTTACTTACTTACGTTACGTTTGGTAAACAGTTCTAAACGAGAAGGTGTATTGTTTATTTACAGGTTTAGAGAATATTTAAATCAACTGCCACGCATCAAGCGTATCGAATTGCTCTTTAAAGAGGAACATAGTTCTGTAGTCAACTCCTCCTCGGACTCCTCCAAATCTTGTTGAGACAGTTGGTGTGTCGATGTTTATTTTTGAGTCATTAAGAATTGTTACTAGAATTAAGTAGTTTACTAATTTATCCTGATCTCCATTTTATTGTAAAGTAACTGTTATTTTTAATAAAAAGGCGGTATACAACATTTGAATAAATATAGGAATTATATTGTTGACTTTAAAAAAGGTATATGAAAAGCTGTCCACTTGTCGGGAATTATTTCTTGGTTTCCTCTGGAATAAAGGCGACCCATGATTTCCCAAATCGTCTTGCGTCTAGAGATAAAAAACAAACCACAACTACATAAATTATTGTTATTTTATTTAATGCAGCGAGTGGATAATTACTAAAAGTTGTAAGTATGAATTATTATGAATAACATACCAATTTTACTAACTAGTCTTTCTACATGCTCCCTTATGGTGTTTCGAGCCGTAGTTTCATCAAGGCCTAAAAGATAGCCTCTGAAATGAGAAAATATTAGACAAGCATCTATTAAAATCTGTAGCTGGCCACAATTGAAATTAGAAAATCAAAAATAGTTTCCCATAGACGTAAACATACATTCCTAAAACATCCTTCGGGGATCGGAGCTCTTCTGCAGCGGCAGCGCCACTAGATATTGTGATATTCTTTAAAAAAAGATTAAATAATTGCAGCCATCATTAAAAGTAAAAACACTAACTAATTCAATATTATTTTTGAATGCGCGAAACTTCTCGTTCACAGCTAGTACCTTTATTCGTCTCGTACAAATGTCTTCGGTCAACCGATTCCCAAGATAGATCATATTTTCCAAGGGTTCATCCCCATGAAAGGATGGGGAATAGGTGATCTCAAAAAAGACATCCTTATCCGCAGCAACCTTCCCCTTTTGCCTGTTTAGCTTGATCTTATTAATCCAATGAGGGCCTTCAATATCAAATGTGATAATGTCGAAAATAATGGTTGTTGAAATGATTGATGAGAACAAGGCTTCGTGATTGGTGGGGACGATGGCGAGGATATCGTAGGATCCCGCATTTTCTTGGGAAAGCTGAATCAAATGGTCAAAAAATAATTTAAGCCTTAATCAAATCTAAAGCTAACTATAATGGTTCCGAGACAAATAAATCAAACGAGCAATTATTTTACCACAGTTTGAAGATGATTGACATCATAAAAGATCACCGTAAGCCTCTGCAGTATCCTCACATCTTGATGCTTATCCATCAGCTCATTTATCCATTCCGGGTTATTCGCTTTCGGAACTCTGCCGCCGCTTTGATGACTTTGCGCTGCAGTAGCTGCCAGAGTTCCTCCCATCCTTTCCTCCAACTTTCTCTTCCTCCCCTTCTTCCCTCCTCCACCGCCCATGGTCTGGGGAAGGCAGGAGGTGGCTACCACGGGGGTGTTGAGAGCAAGGATTTTGTATCCCACTGAAAAAAAAAACAAGATACAATTGAAAAAAATTAAAATGTAATTCTCTGCTATATTTGCGATATTCACATAATCAACTAACTTACAAGATATTCCTGCTTCACATATCTGACGGGATTTGGGGCCAACGGGGATGTTCAAGTCTCCAAAGCACTGCTTTCCGAACACTTGCCTGGGCCGGCGGAATTTCTCCATCTTTGAAGGTTTTAAAATCAACGACACTGTCACCCAAAAGCCTTATTAATTTACATAACCCCACACTTCAGCAGCCACTTTTCTCAGATAAATGTCAAACCATAATATTGTTTCATAATCACAATTCATTTTTAATTAATTCCAACTATTCCAAGCAGCATCTTGTTTTGAAGAAAGCTTTCGGTTTCATTTAAATGTTAAAAGCACGTGAACAAAATGTCAACAAAACACCGACGAGATTTGGGGAGAATGCATTTTCCAGAGAACGGGGCATTGTGACACCTTTAAATACACCCACCGCCGGAACAATCCACTCATTTCATCACTTTGCTTGCTTGCTTTTTGTTTTTCTCCTTTCTGTTGATTTTGATCAGTCAGATGACTATTCCAGCTCAGTCATTATACTTTTACTTATTTAAAATACAACAGTACCCTAATTAAAAAATAGTTATTAGATAGTTTCAGTTAAATGGCGAGTATCTGCTCCTCCTGCCAGATCCTTAGTAGAGGACTACTTTTTGGGAGGAGGCCGGTGGGAGAAAGACTGTTTAGTACTTCGACATGGAAAACGAGTTGGGCATTTGGCCGTGTGAAGAAAAAGCATTGCTCAGGACTCATCTCATCAGTGAAGTTGCCAGTGATTGAAGCGAGTTCTCGGAGGTCGTTATTTATTAGTTCCCGAAGGTTGGACAATGATGAGCGAGATCCAGCCGGGAAGAGGTTAGAAGAGGAAGGACCGACGGCCTCCCCTTCATCATCATATTCTGGAGGTGACGGCGATGGCTTATCAGGGAGGATTCAGAACCAGGCCGAGGAGGAGAGGGAGCAGAGTTATGAAGATAGCTTGACTGAAGATGAGCTTACCGTATTGAGAGAAATTGAGGAGGAGGAACGTCGACTTCGAGAGGGTGGGTCACCACCGTCACCGGGTAATTTAAAGAGCTATAATATCTGGGAGGACGATTCGGAAGCTGGAGGTGTGGAGGAGGGTGGAAGAAGAAGACTGACTGGCTCCTTATCCGAAAGCCATGTCCCGTTTCAGAATCAAAGGAGGATTATCCAGGATGTGATTGATGAGATGTGGAATCCTCAACCGGAGTTTGAAGAGGAAGAGGAGCTGCCGCAGATTTATCCTCGTACGTATGATTTGGCAAATTGTATTTCATTTTATTATTAATGCTCAGGTCATATTTAGTATAAGATGATCGAGATTAATTAAATTGTATTTCTTTAATTTTAGGAGGAAAAACTGGCGTCTTCGATTTGGGGGAGTTGGTCGACCTTTTGAGGGAAGAGCATGCGGAGGAAATGGTGGTTATTAAGATTCCAGCGGAATTTGACTATGCTGACAGCATGGTTATCGTCACTGTCAGGTTAGGCATTTAAAATCCCTAATTTATTCATTTGGTAGTAAATAAATAATCCAAGCAATTAACCAATAAACCTTTTGTGGTTATGCCATGCTTAAACTTCGTTCTCCTAATCACAGAAACAATCGGCATCTCCTCGCACTAGCTACATTCGTTCGGAAGCGTTTCAAAATGAAGCAGCGCAAGCGCACAGACAAAATCCCATTCTTAGAAAAACATCGCAATCACAAAGGCTGGATTGCTCTCGACCTGGGAAACATAATATTCCACGTAATGCTCCAAGAGGTTCGGGACTACTATGATTTGGAAATGCTTTGGACGGTTGGGCCCAACTACGATGACTTGACTCACGCCAAAGACCCAGAAATCGTACAGTTATTAAATACATTAAAATAAATGTGAACAGTAGTCGCTAAATGGATTATTTAATTATTTAACTTGAATAAAATATCGTTTTTAATTTCTCTAATACTTACGGATATTCTAATTATTTATCCGATACAATTTTGCGTATACGTTTTTTCGTACTAGTTTTCGTAATATTTAATCGTAATAAACTAATTGATAATGATACAATAATAATAAATGCATTTCTGAATAGGGACTCATGAATGTCCACAAAATAAATTAATTGCTATTTCTAGTCTATACCAATTTATATATTTATACAGGGTTTAGTTATGTATAAAATTAGGCTTTAAATGCATTGAAAAATATCGTACACCTTCACTGGTCATATTCTATTGTTAATATTCCTTTCATATATAGTACAGTCACTAACTTTCTGGAATGTTTTCTGGCCGCTGTGCTGTTCTCGTGTTATGTAAGGTATTTCTTTCTGTATTCGTCGATTGTAATTATTAATTTTACATCAACTCCTCGTAGGCCGATATCCTTCCATTATGGCAAAAATATGCTTTTGTTGGCAATGGAATGTCTTCGTTTTCGTCGGGGCCGTTTACCTGCGTTAAAAAAAAATGTTTTGCTTTTGGGTAAAAGAATTTTCAACTATAAAACGTAATTGCTTTCCAATACATTTCTTAACTTACCTCCAGGGATGCTATGAAGTCACAAAAGCGGTGCGCTAATTCAGTATTAGACTTTACCATTTTGTTTAGGCTGAAATTATCAAAATGGATAATATTAAGTTTTGTGAAAGGCTCATTTTTTTGGGTGTTGGGGAGGTTCTTCTTTTCAATGAAGAATAAAAAATTGACATATGCTCACCTTTCTTCCTCCCACAAAGAATTCGAAAGCATCTTCTCACACACAAGTCGGCTGACACTGCTGTCAAACAGTGGAATCCCAAAGTGACAGTCCAACAGTGTCCACTCATCGTACCAGCTTTTATCATTTTTCTCCTTGCCAAGTTGAGCACCTTCAGCTTTCTCATTTTTGTTTTTCCTCTCTGATTTATTGGATTCCTCGATATTTAAATCCAGCCGGAGTGATTCAATCTTCTGCTGTCTGGAATCGAATCCGGTGGGCTGTGCTGGGTTCGAATTGTTCAAATCTAAATCCAATTCTTCCTGATATAATTTGGCACACTGATCACTCTTGAATCCATTGGCTGGTTCGGAAGTTGGGTTTGAAGGTGGAGTTGGAACTACGTGAAACTCTTCTTCTTCATCATCATCATCATCACTATTTGCATTTGACTCTTCAGGCAAGCTGGTAAGTTTTATACTATGCAGCGGCTCAGGTACAGGGAGAGGTGGCTCACTTAAAACGCAAAGATAGTTTTCGGCTGTGCATCTGCTTGATATAGAAGAAGAACCTCGAACGTTGACCATCGTGATGTAACCGCAGTTCCTTTCCAAATCTAGTAGACGGGACAGTTTTACTATAGCAGGGTGCTTGGCCCATTTCTTGTATGATTGAATGTGGGGCGAGGTGGAACTATTATTGTCTTGATAAGTAGTTTCTTCAGTCTTCTTCCCTTCCCCGTCACTGAAGGGGAATGGGACGACTACTACCGATGATTCTCCATCTAGTCCGTACGCCTGCGGTAGAAATTCAACAAAATGTTCTATAATCAATAATATTGAGGGATAGTCAATTAGGCAAAAAACTCACCTGAACGAAAACTGCGGAGTGTGGCAAAACATCATTCAAAGTAAATAACGTGCTGGCGGATGGCATCACGCTAGGATCATGACCCCAGGACGTCACCAGGTATTTTTCACATTGTTCAAGATCATCCGGCAACTCGTATAATATGGAACCTGTAACAAGGAACATGAAAATATGAGAATACCCGAATCCATCATCCAGCACTTTTATTTTAATTCCAAGCTTAAAATACCTTTTGGCATAAGAAGTGATGTCGGTCCACTATTTGTAGCAGAGTACAGAAATAATTTGAACCAGACGGAATTAATCTGAGGAATGATGGGACCAAAGTGTGGAAGAGTTTCACAGCAAATGGGTGTCACCTCATAGCTCAGCGGGGCCATTGAAACGATGAACCTAAGCAATTTCAAAACAAGAATCCATTGGATAAGTAATTCACGCTTAACTTTGTAATTTTTGTGGGCTTTGACATCTCAAAATGCACTCACTGGTAATTTTTATTTAGTAATCGGGAGCAAGTCGTCTTCTCCAGATTAAGCAAGCTTTCACATCGGAGAAGATCCACTCCCATCGAGCCCATGCTCGGATTATTGCGTAAAAATAAGATAGTCTTCCGAAGGGTCATTGCATGTTCGAAGTATCTTTGCGCTTCCCCCTCTCCCTCCGCACATGACACGTGCTCCAGCTCCGACAAAAAACTGTCCAGGGACTCATCAGTCATTTTACCCACTTCAAACATTGTCACAGCGTGGTTTTTCAGGCCAGGGCTGAGGTTTCCCATCATCAAAAATGCGGTCAACGTAGAATCGTAAAGGAACGCCACACGCTTATTTGGATTGCAAAAACTGTTGGAATGAGGCAGCGAGAAAAGGGATGAAGACTCGACCGATCCGATGGATCCTGTACCAGGTGAGCTACTTCTCCAAGATTGAGCCATGTCATCGTTGTCAACGACGGATTTCAACTCCTTGTCCAGGAAGGCTTCGTCCGGAACCATGTCGGTTACCTTACTACAAAACGCACAAAAATTATTTATCATGAACACTGTCAAAAAGTCTCTGACTGTTGGTCACCATATCCAATGGTTGCGTCTTACTTAAACCGAGCACCAACTTGACTCTGATAGTTCCTCCAACTTGGATCCATAGTTAAAGGATCCATATTTAAGGTCTTCTTATAGGCGAATCCAAGACGGCAATACAAAGACACGGCATTCTTCACCAGTTGGGAATCGATTTCCAGGACATCTGCCAGTTCCCCAACTGACGTGTGCTCATCAATGGAGACGAATATTTTGTACAGTAGCGTTTCAAAATAGTCGCCGAGCACTCTGTTCATGACGAAACCCTCCAAAGGCGGGACCACAATGTAGTCTTCGTTTTTAATCGGAACATCCACATAAATCAGCCCCTTCTTGTATAGGGAATGCACGCACTCGGAGTCCAATGTTCCAGCAGGCTGTCCCCCGTCATCGATCAAGTGGTCGACGATTTTTCTTTCCGAGGGCTTCGTCGCGTTTATATCCTCCTCGGTAATGTAGCCATGTTGAATTATGAACCATGGCTCGATAGCCAAATTAATTGGCTTTGTTGGGAGGAGTTCTTTGGGAGGCTTCTTCCGGAATAGTTTTCTACTGGAGCGGTGTTGATTCATTAGGTCTATATACTGATTTCTTCCTATTCCTAACAGCCGCAAGCCTGCAACATTCACAACAACCACAGAGTTAAATCATAATACTTTAAAATACACTAATCCTTAGTTAACTCATCAATGACATCAATCAATAAGTGTATTGCTTACAGTCAGCCGCCGTAAAATTAGGCAACGAATCGTAACTCTTCTCTTGCTCCATAATCTTCTCAATTATGGATATGTAGTATTGGAAAGGCGTTATCCTCAGTCCCTTAACGATTCTGTCGGAAAGATGATATGGGTAGAGCATCAGCTTATTTTTACTGTACGTAACGACATCCTCATAATATTTTGGCTCATCCTTCATAATCGTTTTAACTGCAAAAACAACAAAGGCATTTCTTTATAAACGTAACTGGTCCATGGTTGATGGTGTATAACGTACAAGTAACGAAGTAACTGATAAAAACTAAAGTCATTTTACCTAAATTGTCGGAATATCGGAGCTGATTCCGAACACTGTAGACCACCACCGCCTTCTCATAGCCTTTCTGCGAGTTTCCTAATATCTGTGTTGACATTGAATAAGAAACAAATATATTTATATAACTATTGACACATGACATAATAAATAAAAATTTACACTCCACTCATTATTCATTATTAGCATTCAATCATCAATCTAACAGAATAACTGGTTGTTGAATCCGTGAATCAGAGTCTGTTCTAACGACGAAAACTTCAATCTTACCTCTTTAACTTTTGCTGGAAGACTAATCCATGGAACCTTCTTGGTGATATACTGTTCCACTTCCGGATTTGAATCCATGTTTGACACATTTGTCGTAAACGATCAACAATATGAGAACTCAACAAAAACCTTTCATCAATCAAATTTTTTGTTCTACTTTTCTATGTCTAAGCGTTGTTGTTGTGTCAAGCAAAACTGACGATATCAATCATAGGAAAGAAGATGTGCATTTAAATAAATTCAAATGCACTTTAAAACAGCAAAGCCTTTATTACACTACTTCAAGATAGGATCTAGAATCGGTCTCTCGCGAAATTTGAAGTCAACTCCTCAATCGTTCCTTTCCTTTCACTGATTTTATGAATGTGCAAATTACAAAAAACAAATTAATTTGGCAATATTACTAACTACATTATCACTATTACATTACTAATACCATTTTTTGTTATGAATGAATGGTTTGTATTTGTACTAATAAAAATGAATCATCATCAGCGTAGCTCTAGCTAGCTGTTCTGTAGCGCTTTAGTTTATTTTGGTGTTGTGGTGAGTAGTCTCGTGAACATATGATGTGATCAATACATTGTTTCATCAGCTCAGCTCTCCTACTACCACTGCACTACTGCAAGGCCAAACTTTTATCATGAGAGCGAGAACACGGGCGAATACCTGTCTCCAATTAATCCCACCTACTACCTAGTACCCACCCACGCGCTAGACTCTCTCCTCCTCAGCAACTATAATAAATCCGAATGTTTAAATATTAATTATTATGCTGGGCAGTTAATTGAAGTATACATTTTTTAAATTGAAATAAACTAATGAATGAGCCAATGCGACAGAAAATAGCGATTTAATTTCAAATCAACGTTTTATTTGAATATCATTCTGATCACTGGTCACTCACAACCCATACAAATTTTATATCTTATATATCAGCGGTTTCTCAAAAATTACGAGTGCTACTTGATATTTTTAATCATAATTATTAATTTAATTAAAATGAAATCACAAAGGTAAATCATAGTCAAAGTAGTCTACCTAATTCTGAATTACATAAACTTAAGTATACGCTTATTAACGTTGAGCTAAATCGTTGGTTTCAAATGACAACCAACATAGCTTTCATTAACTAACTGCCATTGAGCAAAGA
>JAQIWX010000112.1:0-27044 GCA_034696785.1 Lepidocyrtus cyaneus | reverse complement strand
AAAAGTCCGCCAAAACAATCAGAGTAAAAAAATGCTCCTTATAGCCAAGTATATTGGGCTACGCGTCTAATGGCAGACAAAAAGTGTGGCTTCCTCCTCAAGTTAGTCCCCATTTGTGCAGACTTTTACTAAAAGGAAGTTAAAAGCTTTTGGCATATCGATTTCCCCTGATACGAGGATGGCCAGGCAGGCACGTCTATAGTCCAGCAGTCGTGGAGCCCAAATTTGTGGTTTTTGGAAGGGGTATTAATAAAGTACATATGTATATCCCAGATTTCTCAAAAAAAATCATGTCATCATCCCATTTTTAAACGGAAGAAAGTAGAAAATGTCCAGACGACTCTGAAAATCTTTATCAACCAACACATGTTAGGATAATGATGGCAGTCATGATGAAGTCTTCCTTAGTTTATTATGGTTAACGACAGTTTGTCGCCTGAACTTGATGAACTTTTCCAACTGGAGACATATTAAGTTTTCCGAAATATATTTGATAACAGGTGAAAACAGACAAGTTACTTGTGTCAATGTGTCCTAAAAGTTTGGTCACGTCACATGTTGCCCTCCATGTATCAGGAACATTAAACTGCGACAAATGACCGTAGAAATTATTTTCATTTCGTTGTCAATTCTTTTATTATGTAGTTATGCATGCTTGTACTTCTCATTAACCGATTTTCTAGACTAGACTCATTTATTCCGCACGCTCATTATTAAAATACAAATGAGCATCATTTTCCTTAAAAAATTAATTGATGAGATGAATAATGAATAATAATGAGATTTTTAATTTAGGACATTATTAGATAAGATGAGTTGCTTCAGAGAGTTTCAGGTGCTTTGTTATTTTTGAAAGAAGATAGGTCACATAATTCCAAAACTAAATCAGGTGCTTTGTTATTTTTGAAAGAAGATAGGTCACATAATTCCAAAACTAAATTCAACATCAAAACCAAATTATATATCAACTTACCCCAGTTGCATTTCATACTACCATGAGTATGTTAACAATAATCCCCGTTTCATTTTTACAACAAAACGGCAAATTTAGTTTATCGTTTAGTTTGAGACAAAATCAAAATACATAAGCAATTTCAATGATCAAATACAATCGTAATTTAGATTTATATAACTCTGCACTTTATATGAAAAAATATATTTAGATTTGCTCAATTTTATTGCATTTTTCTTTTGCACTCAAATTGAAAGGAAATCATTGACAATAATTAAAGTTGAATTGCCTTGCTCTTGCTCCTTAACCCAGGAAGCAGCAACTTCTTTTCCCTCCAAACTCCACGCACAGTTCTATTTCTGGAAACCAAAAAAAAAGAAAGTATATGACAGGTATTATTACAATGTCCTTTTCATAGCGATGCATACTCAGAGCTTTTGTCGAAACAAGTGTTCTCTGCATGTGGTGGGTGGTAAATTTTACCTGTAATTCATACCATACCGGTCGCCGCTTTGTCTGGCCTTCGTAGTTGACTTCTCTTGAAAATCGGTTGTGAAATGTGGAAGTGGAAACCTACCCTGACTGAACTCTTAAAGATGGGATGATGCTTTCTATTTTCCTAAATTATAAGCACATTGCAATTGAAAAAAGCTACAATATTATAAATAAAGCCATGCAGCAAGCCTTATTTAAAAGCATCAAAATTCTGGCTTTTTTTGAAGGATGGAAAACAGCTATATGGTACTGGTACCTATTGTAACAATGAGTACAAACATACCTTGGAAAGTAACTCTTTCACAAGCATACTCTAGTCTGCTGAACATATATTAACGACCAAACCAAACTAAATTAAAACAAATAACTTAAGTTAACTCAATCAGAAATATCCTAAAAGAGTTCTTGCATGTCATAGAGAGGTGCTTTCCTATTCCTCAATAATCTGAGTATTCCATCAAGTATTGATCAATATGATTGGAAATCAACTGATTATTATTGCTTTCAATCAATGGATGCCTTGCTATTTTTATTTCGAAAAGTTGCATTTATCTATCCCTGTTCATATTCATTCATATTATGATGTTCAACTCTATATAGAGTGCCCTTCCCGTGCTGCTATTCATAATAATATTATGTTATATATAACGATTTAAAATAAAGAGACATCAATATCATCAATGAATGAATGAAATGCATTATGCAATGACAATCATCAGTCAAATGATATGTGCCGAAGCCGAGAAGTCAAATACGGCTTCAGTGCAAGGCATAATATATGCAATATTGCATGACTTTCAAACAAGCGATCGATGCTTCCATAATATCGCATAATCGCATCGTATCGTTGTTCTTCATCCTTCCTCTTTGTTCACCCAGTCAAGCCTCATTCTGGTTAGTTTTGCTCGCAATGCCCCATTTTCGGCCGGGAACTAGCATGGCCATATTTTGACTATGTTGTGTACATAAATCACTACGTGCATTCACTTCCGAAAATGGTTGGGCAAATTCGTTGAGATTTCGAAACTGTTTAGTTTGTGTGTGTGAGTTCCAACTGGAAGTAACTGATTATTATTGCTGCAAATTGTTCAGTAGTTTTCGAGTAATTGGTAATTTAAGCCACCATATTTAATGCAGCCATTGTGTAAGAGATGGATTAAAAAGTAACTTACTTTTGTTACGTTGTTCTGAAAGTAAAAATCTACTGCCCCCCCTTTATTTAACTCCAACCCTTTGTTTGTTGCGAATTCTCGAAGTGTCGAAATGAGGCTTCTGGTTCAAAACTTGCTGGGTGGACGCCGTCGTTTCCTGTCCTGTTCGGCATCACGTCAACTGCTCAGGCAACAGCGCTGGATCGGGACGACTTGCTGTAACCGACAAGATGTCGCTGGAGCTTCAGGGGCATCCGACGGATCTCAACCTCCAAGCGGCTCCACGTCCCCAGGGTTCTTGAGGGAAGCTTATCATTGTAATCAGGAATGGAATAGGAGGCTGGAAACCCCGTTGCTCCAGAAAATCAGAGTTGGTAAGTGTGGACAGCTGGTGTACTTAAGTTTAACGATATAAGAGATCATTATAGCTAACTTTTCACCTCGCATGATTGATGATGATTGCAGTTAAAAGTTGAAATTTTTACATGCTTATTCTAGAGGACTTCTTCTACGACATTGACAAACGATATCAATCGGATAAAGTTATTAGTGCCATTGATGTGGATTTGGTGAGTTTATTCCTTTTCTGTTTGAAATTAATTATATCGACTTATGTCATATGTTGTGTAATTACTAATTATTATTTTATATAATTATTATGTTTGCATATTACAGTTTGTCAACAGAGTAACTGAAGAAGACGATTTTGATGAACTTGAAGAGTTGGTACATAGACTTCGAAGCTCACCCGCAACTGCTGATGCTCTACCTTCAACCAGTTATGCTTTGATAAGAGCGTTCTTTAATGCAGGCAGAATTGATGACCTCATGAGGATTCTAAATGATCGTTGGAACTATGGAGTATTTGTGGATCATCATAGCGCAAATATTTTAATGGACGAATTCTTAAAGCAAGGGAACAACCGAGGTATTATGCTAAGTTGATACTTCTTCTGTGATTCGATTAAAATATCGAAGTTAACATTTTCTGTAATAATAGTTTGATTTGTCTGTTATGTATGAATGAATGAAATATGAAATCATTATTGATGTACTTTCAGATGCCGCCAAAGTAGCAGGTTTGCTAATGCTTGAAGAAGACTTCGGATCAGTAACTTCAAGGTATTTTACTGTACTATCGTGCTTGAAGTACTTAAGTAATCCGACTCCTGATCCATGGGAAACTAGTCCACCAAAAGACGAGTCAGAAGAAGAGGTATGTGATTTAAACTGTATTGATTTTGAGCTGTGTTTCAAGATTAAAAATAAGCGAAATTGCTAAATTGAAATGGACATGGTTTTTAGGTAAAAGTCAGACTGTATTATATACGGAATCCTTACTTCGATGATCACTTTGATTTATGTGACCCCAACCACGTAGTTGGCAAAACATTGAGTATGGTTGCTGGAGAGTTGAAAGAAGACCAGATTTTGAGCAGATCAGTCAAATTAATGGGGCTAGCTCTTCATGGGAAATGGGACAAAGTAGGATTCATGCTTCAGGAGGTTGTCAAAAATAAAATGCCGATAGCTGAGGCAGCTGTAAGTTTTGTTACACACATTGACACATTTACATTACATTCACACATTACTCTGATGGATACATTTTTTATGTATTTAATTTTGTAATTATAATATATGCAACCAAAAGCCTCACGATTTCATTTTGTTATTTGTTTTGTGATTTGTTGTAGGTCGTCAAATGTTCTGAGCTTTGCGATAAAGCGCTGGCAGAAATAGAAGCGTCACCAAACAAAACGTTGCCAAAGCCTAAAGTTCACCAATACCCCGGTGTGAACCTCGACGAGAAGGATCTTAATGAAATGTGGAAAAAGCTTGATTATCCAGAGTATGAAAAGTTCATTCCAAACATAAAAGTCCTCCTAGCATCCAACAAAATTTCCGTCAAAAAAGATTTCAACATGCTTCAAAAGGCACAGGATCTCCTTTCATCGGCTTTGGCAGAGAGGGAGGATGCAGAAATTCAAGCGCAATTAAAAGTTTTTCAAGAATGGGATTTGCGAAGGAGAGAAGAACTTGAAAACCAGTTGAAACGTTTTAGAAAGTACGAAGTCACAGAAAGCGTAGATCAACGCAAAAAGGAATTGCAAGAGAAAGAGGAAGTGATATTCTTTTTCGATAACGAAGAAGAATGGATGATGAGGTAACGTTTTAAAAAAGTGACATTTATCTAGATTTAATTTAATTTATTCAAGTTCGAATAACTAACTAATGTATAAATATGAATATTTTATAGGCTCCCTCCCGATGAACAAAAAGGTTACAAGTTACCTACTGAATATGAACCCGTTAACTGGACTCCTTACGTCAGAGCAGTCCCCCCGAAGAAAGAAAGAAGGAGGAAGAAACTAACGTAAAGAAAAGTGCAAGAGTATGTAGTGGTAATGTCCAGTTAGTTCCTAATGCTTTTAACATTTTGTTGTTACGTATTGCTAAATGAGTTTTGTATGTTTTCGGAATAAAATTGAAGACTTTGATTTATTAAAGATGTATTTTTTCCTTTAATCGTCAAAATTCATTCGTGTATCATTCATTAAGTTTTATTACATAGCAAAGTTCACCTCCAATTTATGGAATTCTAGCCAGTGAAATATGAATTTATATAGAGAAAATTAACTAACCTTCATAATTATTTCAATCAAACATCAAGTTTATGTCATTTACATTTTGATGGTTTAAAGTGTTAGTTTCAGTTACGGTTAACACAGTTAGTAATTTAAAAATATGGAATTTAATATTAAATATTAATATTAAATAAGTAAATTGTATTTAATTTATTAGTCAATCGATCCTGTCTTTAATCAAGTAATGATACTCCCGTTCAGTTCCGTTGTGTGTAGCTTAAATTTAAAATCTGAAAACTGGTTTATTTGTAGCGGGAGTAGATTTTGTAGAACAGTTGCTGTTAGACCGTTTCACAGACGCCATGTTGCTAATCTTTACCATTCTTTGTCCATTGGTTTGACCCAGGGCAGGGCGGAAGGCTGGTGCAGGCATAGTTTTTCCAGATCCGGTTGCGGATTTTGTTGGTGGCAATGCAGAAGGAGTATTCAAGTTGGTTCTTGGCTTCCTTTTGGGCACTGTTGGTTTAGTTGGCTTGGCTGGCTTTGCAGGTGCCGGTTCGTTTCTCAAGGATCTGAAAAAAGTTATAAAAAGATCAGTGATGAGTCCAAAAATCGATATTGTACTAGGAAGACTGCGTTGAATTAATATTAAGTTTAAAGTACAAGCCTTACTTCCGTCCTGCTGACTCCAGCGATTCGGTTGAAGCTGATTTGATAGAATGGAGCTTAACGAGAAGCCGGCTGTAAAAGAACAAAGCAATAAAATTAAATTAGTATGGTATTTAACTAGTTATTAAAATATCTATGATGGATATATCTATAATATGATGGAGAAAATAATCAGTGATGCTTACTTTCGCAAGGGTGCTGCTGGAGCAGCGTATGCCTTCAACCGGGAAGGCATTGATTCCTCTGCTGTAATCTGAGTAGAGATATTTCCACAGGAGCCCATACTCGGCCGGCCCATTCTGCCTCTCGCAGGAAGTTCTTCGTCACTGCTGTAGCCCGAAACGGATTGTGAATCCATATCCATCGGATTCTGACAGAGGGACAAGGAAGATAATAGGTTTTGACCGACAGGTATCACCTTCCTATTGTTGGTGGGGCGGATCGGTGTAGCCATTCCTCTTGGAGAGTTACTGTGATTGGGATTAACCTTGGACTTGAGTACCGCCACCTCTTTCTTCAACATATCATACGCTTCACACTTCTGAAGAAGTGCTACGGCTGTTTTATCAAACTGCTTCCGGAGGGATGCCAGGTCCTTGGTCAAGGAGTCGTAAATCTGGCTCTTCCTCCTGTAGCCTTGAACTTCCTTCTTCAAACGGTCAATGTCCGATTCCAAGTTGTGAACTTTAACCTGAAGATTCAGATTAAGGGCATGGAGGATTTTTACATCGTCTGTCTCCACATGCGTTGACTGAATTGATTGAACTTGGTTAATTACAAGAGCTAGAAGCAACAGAATTAAACAAGAAATCGGTTGTAATTACCTAAATAACTAAATTTCACAAAGAAGGGGAGCGAATCTGATTTATTTTTTAACCTCATTAACCAAACGTTAATATTATTCGAAATACTATTTAACCTACCATTATTTTCCATTTCCATAATTTTCAGTTTATAAAAATTGCTACAATCTCCAAATAATATAAGTCAGTTACATATAAAAAATACGAGACGCTCACACAGAACTTTTTACTTTATGTAATGTTGCATCCGTCAGTTCAGATCTTTCACTAATCTTCTAAAAATGGCTGCCCAACAGCCAGCAGTATTCTAATTCATAGGCATTTACGAAGCTTCATGTTTGAATTGGAATACGTTGCAAAGTTTAAAACAGCCTTATCTAAATGTAAGATATACTAATAGTAAAAAACTAGCTCGTTTCATTCTCTGTTCATTGGTTGCACTACATGACACTGACATGACGTACTGCTCTGGAGTCCACTTAAAAAATGAAAATAGGTATATTAGTATACTATGAGGTAATGGTAATGGAAGTGGTAGTATGATATTCTAAGGTGCCCTTTTTAACTCGAGAGGAGCTGCTGAGATGAAAAATATAAGACACGACAAATAAAGACGAACCCGCGAAGCGTTAGCAAGAAGCATATCTTTTTATTTTTCTATTACTACATTTATATCTCATTCATATGTATATGTAATCAATGCTAGAATGAATGCTAGACTATCCATTATCTCTATTCACTTTGTTCTGGAACAGAATATTCCTTCGGTATAGGGAATACAAGTTGAGGGCCGATATTCAGCCGAGTGTCATTGGTCCCTGGGCGAGTTGTATTGTGAAAATTAATAACGAGATTTGCTCCATTCAGGCGATCAACAGCCTGCAAACAAAAGAGAGACATGACATGAAGTGTACGCCACTGGTTTCAGATTTTTCAAATGTATTTATAAGCATGTTATTTGTTTTTTTTTTTACCAAAGTTACTCGAGCCGACTCTGCGGTCCAGTGCAGGTGATAACCAAAATACAAAGCTGAGATAAGGGTAGCTCCAAACGTCACGGCTTGGTAGTAATTAAAGTTAACGTAAAGGACTATTGCAATGTAGCTGGAACATATAGTCTGCAAGAAGTGTGTCAAGTCAAGATACCCCAGTAGTGTTAAAACCTATTCTAGGCGTACATACTTAGGTTATGTCATGCCAGACATATTTGTTATTTGTAATTGTTTTGAATATTTCAGAATACAACCTACATATATGAAACTGATAGTGGTCATTCCAAATAGAAGAACGAAGCTACTCCCCATCTTCAACGTACGGATCACATTTTCTTCAATTAGCCAAAAGAAAATGTAAATTGTGCTGTGGGTTCATAAAAGATAAAAGTACATAAATAGAATATCATGCTCATCAAATATGTAAAAGCTAATTTTTTTAGTAAGAAATAGCACAGCAAAATTATTTTTTAACTTACAACGCTAATACCAACCGCTCATACGGAGGGCCCGTTACTCCCAACTGCTCCAAAAATATATTGTTTTGAGAGAGAGTATACATTGCAACATTAATCTCCAGAAGTTGAATGAACCGTACTAGAGTCAACACCTGCCAAGGAAAACCCGGGTAGTTTGGATTGTAGGAGTGGTTTGAGTAAAAAGGTGCTGGAGGAAGTGTAAACGTTAAATTGTCATAAACTGTCCTTCTGTACTCTGGAATGGAAGCAGCCACATTTTGCAGATTGTTCGTTCTGACCAGGTAGGAATGGGGTTTCACTGTAGTACCAGATCCAGACTGACGGGAGTAATTCCTATTTGCATCTGATTTAGTACGCGATAAAGGAGGATTCTTAAGAAGGGCGATGCGTTGATGATGTTGGAGTGATCCTATCCTCCCTTTTAAGATAGGCATTTTTGTTAAAAAAAATCTGCCGAGATGGTCCAGTCTTTATCGCTGATATGATGACAAAGCAACAGGAGCAGATGAATATATTGTTCGGGAAGCTCATCAACATTGTATGATTGGACAGTGTAACCGGAGCTCACGATTAGTTGCAAATATCTGAATATTCTGAATGTCTAAGCCTTGGAAACAGACGTGTAGATCCTTGGGTAGGACACGGTGAAAATAGTACTACACGCACCAGTTCTACTTGGGCAGCCTGTTATGCAAATCAAAGTGATGCTCGTCTAAATATAAGAGCTTCAACCATGCCATGAGTATATTCTGTAAAAACTTGTCTGCTAAATTATTGTCTACGGACAGTATCGGTTATTTTTGCATCATTCAAATATTTTTTAATCGTTCAATAATAATCTCATATTTTACAGGATAAAATAAGCTGGGAACATAAACTAGGATTTCAGTAGTTAAATAACATAAACTCCAGTGAAAAACCAATCCGTATACCAGACCGAATAGCGATATCCAGTTAGAACGCTCTTAAGTTCGAACATAATCCACTAGATTAAATTGCAAAACGAAATAATTTGCATGAGCACAACTAGTAGATCATCATTAAATATATCTGGGATGATCTAGTGATTATTGTGAACGTACCATCATTATGAGTTCCGACACCCCCAAAACAATCAACACTGAAGTCCACTCATCAGAGACTTTTCCCATTTGTGGGTCAAATCCATAGCCTCGAATGGTTCCATGCAAGACCTGATGCAAACCTGTTAGCCCATTTACAATGAAGGCTGAGCCAAGCATGATCCCATCTTTCATATCATACTGGAAATTAGCATAGAGTTTGCAAGTTTACTTTAGGTATAGTTTATCAAGTTCAAGAGTTTTTTTTTAGCAATTCAGAATGAAACTAAAATGCTTGTAGCTTACTTCAACGAACCAACCGACATAAATAAAGAAGAGGGATGATCCTGCAATGGAATACAGAATTTTCCGAGGCACGACAAAGTAGACGTAGTCAGGCAGCCAGTCGGACATTGCACCCCCTAAGAAATCTCCCAAAGCAATGATCTAGAGAAAATATTCATTCAGGGAAAATTAAATACTTTGAATAGATGCATTAAATGCAGTTAGCAGTGTGCCCAAAATAAGTTTGGCTTGAAGTTAGTACTTACATCCATTATATGCAACATTAGGTGGAAGCAGCGGTTACGTCTCCGAAAGTTCTTGGTGAGGCGGATGGTGATTTTCATCACGAGATAAAGCCCACTAGTAGTAAAACGGTCATAATCAAAACAGTTTAGAAGAGGAGTACTATCTATTGACATAACTAGAGATAAAAGAAATATAGGTTGAGCTTACATAGAAATAAAATGATACTTGAAGGTCTGCTTATAAAAGTTTTTGAAGCTGTAAATTTATGAAATAAATCAGTCATCATCAATCAATCAATCCACACATGAAACATGACATCAATGAAGCTTAGTCAGTGGCATTGTTTGTATATTTTTTTTAATCTTAAAATTATTTAGCTTACTCATCCAGCATCTCAACGAGACTCAAGTAGGCCAGAAGAATCAAGGCCTTTACCAAAATCATGGCAAAAACCTTTTGAATGAATCTGCTTTGATAATACGTGTCCCCGTCAGCTAGATTATGAGCTACGTGGTATTTTTTCTGTTGATAAATCAGATAAAGATAATCAATAGACGTTAGCATTATTATGACTCTGACTAAAAGATGAAATGAATGAGATGGAAAATATTTCTTTTTGCAACCTGGCAGCACCCCTTTTGTTCATAATCTTCGTTAAAAGTCAGCGCATCCTCGATAAGTCCGGCATCCCTTGACTCACGACGTTCCTCTTTGTCATTTGAGTCGTCAGTCTGCAAATCAGTGTTACTTTTTGGAACAACTGTATGAAAATAGAGGAAGTGTAATATATAAATTCTGTGCAAATTAATTTTCAGAAGAATAATCAATCACAATTTATTTACTTTTTTTCTCATCTTCCCCCGTCTTGGGAAATATCTCCGTCATGCTTTTAGGTCCATGGGAAGCAATACCCGAGTCAAAGGAATTGACGGCGGAAACAAGAGGGGATGCTATGTCCCCTGTGGGGGGTTGAACCACTGGTTCTACATGGGGAGCTGGTTCTTGCTCCTGCGGTGGAACTGGAGGCTCCTCTGCAGGCTGGGGTCGATCCCTTCGGTGACGTCTTCGTTGCCTTTCTCGACCGCTCCGTTGATTCTGGGAGTACTCCAAGAGAGCCTCCCTCAAAATATTTGAGGGGGAGTTGCCGGGAAATGACATTGTACCTACTGTGCTTACATATATATTTCAGTAGACTTTGTAATTTTTTTTTCGTTAACACAAGAGAGTTGTATTTTTGGTGGATATGTGTGTAATTGTTTACATCTTACATTTATGACCAAGCAAGTCACGGAGTTCAATGCTCAATAATAAATTGAATTTCATCGAATTATTTGGAGGAATATGTTTTCCATTTTTATTCTGTATCACATGGCAGTAATGACGAATGCTGTTGGTGTAAAATGAAACATAAGTAACGCAGGATACGTATAGGCCTATTAAATGGAGGGAGGCCCCATTTTACGATGATATCCGAGGGTATGAAAATGCCGATTATGCATATGGAAAATAGCAAAACTTGAAGTAAGTACTTAAATCAGAAGTTTTCCATTTTTATGTCCCAATTTTTTATTCTATCAGTCGGAGTAAACGAAGATAAAAAATTAGAGTATCATTAAGAATTTTGACTGTCGTTGACAGTTTTTCTGACAAAAAACATGTATAGACAGACAGATATTCAATACAGATTTCCCATTATATGTATAAATCAGTCATATTCCAATAGGCAGTTAAAGGTAGAGAGCAGCAACATGCCACCGGTTTGACGAGACGTTGAAACAAAGGCCGAAGAGGATCCTTTGAGTCTCGAATAACTGTATCTGTTAGGAAGAATACAATATAAAAAGTGCTGATCAATTGAGGGAAGCATTTTAAATAAACTATTGTTCTGCTTTTTAAGGGTGTTGATTAGATTGGATGAGAGCATCATCAACATACCTCGATAATAAGCAGAGAAAGCAATACACCTGGAAGCCAAACTTGAGATAGAAAGTCCCCATAAGATACATTCTTCGTCTCAAACTCGTTTAGGAAGATTAGGACGAGGGAATTCATCACGGTGAGGCCAGCTGCAGCGCAGTTAGTTGTCTTGTCCAGGACGTGTCTCTGAATTAAAAAATAAAATCAAAATATCGCTACACTAAAAGAATTTCAAATTATCGAGTAATGTGATGCATCATAATATCATAAATTGAGAGACATACTCGGAACAAGTAAGGAGAGAAGCTTAACATAAGATTGGTCAGAAGCAGGGTGCTGTTTATCAACGGGATCAAAACTGAGTCATTGACAACGACCGTACACGCATTCAAATAGGCACTGAGGATAGTCTATTGAAAATGTACAACGAAACATGGAGAAGGGATTATGATAAGAACAAGAAGTATTGTTAAATTACAACAGGTTGATAACTGATAATTTAAACACGTACCATAATGCCTATGAGGACAAATGCCAGCCACATTGGCCACTTTGCCCGAACGCCGACACCGATTCTCATGGCAAGTTGAATGGCGACCAAAATGGCACTTCATATAGTAAACAGAAATGGATCATTAAATAATTTTGTAAAATGTTCGATCCCAAGAGTAAACCTGTTATTACAATGTTTTGAAAAAAGAGTTGTAAAGGTACTTACTATGCTAAATAATCATAATCATGGTAGACGTTGCAGAAATGGACTTTCGGTCTGAAAAATAAAATGTACTCGAAGCGGTGAAATTAAGTTGATTTGTATGTGTTATAACTTTAACTCGATCAGACAAGGAGAGTAGAAAGTAACAAACTAGAGATCTTTACCTGTGGAAATGAAATGCATAAACAGTTATATTGATGATCAGCAGTTGGATAACCTTTATCATTAGTATTTTAGCAAAGAATACTGCCTGAACGTCCCTCCTGGCTAGCTGACCCGATACTTTGTATTGGGGAGCGGTGCACGGGATCTGAAACGGGGGGAATTATGTATTAAATTTTAGTTCGACTTTTACAGGTAGATTCATTCCAATTCTCATTAAACTGAACAGTTCGTGACAGGTTACACAAGCGCTTTTTCTGCGGTCTTTGGGAGGCTTCGGTTTTTGTGGAGGCGGAGGTTTCTTTTTTTCTGCCACCGCTTCAACATCCGGCGGTTTTCCTGGTTCCTCCATTGGCGCAATGGAGTCAGCCTCGGACATGGAATTCGAGGATACCGTTCGCATTAAATAAATTTCTTCCAAATGATAGTGCTGGTCCTCAATCGTTCGAGTGATTGCTCTCATCATCTCAGTGTCTTTAATATCTTTAAGTTTGACCACTCCCACTGGGAACCCATCATCTTTCGGCACAACAAGAACAGGTGCACAATCATGTTCCAAGGGTTGCGGGGCCGGTTGATTCCGCCTTCTGTGTTTACCCAAGCTTTCTAAGTTACTTTTGATGGCGTCCTCCGGATTTACAAGAGGCATTTTTCAAGGAAACTTATTACAAAATTTATTATTTTGTTTGTTTAAATTTGAAGGTCAAACAGGCCTACGCTGAATGAAATTTAAATCCAATAATTCTTTAACAAAAAGGGTAATAAATTCTGTTCAGTTACCGATTTACCAATATCGTCCTATGTTCAAATTATGAATAGGGATGATAAAATAGAAATGAACTATGTACTTCATGTATTCTTGACAACATGATGAATTCAAAGTAATTCCACCCCTCCGGTCAGAACCAGCGGGGAGCAACAAAAAGGAAGGAACCTTTGAGAATTCTCAAACAAATTAAAAGGAGTAGCTACGAATGTGAAAGAAATGACCTAACCGTACCGTTTTAAAGATATTTTCAAGTTGTCAAAACATTTGTTGTTACTGGGGTGGAGGTGCTGGCTGAAGATACGAGTATCTGATTGTGTCATGAAAAATTTGATTTCGAGGCATCCGAGGTTTAAGGGAAGAAGTGGCTTTTGAAATGTTTTTATTCAATCTGTCTCGGTGCAAAACGAGAACAGAGCATCATTATAAATTTTGACTGGTCTACAGTTTCTTTTGCAAACAGAAACATATATGGGGATATATTTCGTTGAGATATTTGCCAATGTATATGTAATCATGATCCAATAGACTGTTAAACGTAGAGGGCCGCCATGTGCCATCTGGTTGAAGAGACGTTGAAACAAAGGCCGAAGAGGACCCTTTGAATCTCGAAAACGCATATCTGTTCGGAAGAATACAGTAAAAAGTACTAGTCAAGTGAGGAAATCATTCTAAAATTAGTAGCTGTTGTTCCATTCTAAGGTTAGCCAGATAATGGATGTATAAATTATACTTCCATTAGCCAGATAGATTTGATAACTTCACTTTAACATACCTGGATAACAGCCTGAGCAATGAATACCCCTGGAAGCCAGACGTGAGTTACAAATTCCCCGTAAGTCATGGGCTTCGACTCGAACTCCTTCAGGAAAATGAGTATGATTGAACTAAGCAGGGAAAGGGTGGCTGCAGCGAAGTTTGTTGATTTGTCCATGACTAGTCGCTGAAAATTAAAAAAAGAAGTAATTCCAATAATAAAGAAAAAGCAAGTTACATATGATCCGAAATATCATGAATTGAGATACATACTTTGAGCAAGTAAGGGGTGAAGCATAACAGAGCAGTGGTCAACAACACGGTGGCAGTGACCAACGGGATCAGAAGTGAACTGTAGACGGCGGTGATACAAGCAGATGTATAGGCAATAATGGCAGTCTACGGAAAGGACCAAAAGAAAGTTGTTTAGTACATGAGAAAGTGATAGATAAGAAGTAATTTTGATATACAAGTTGGTGATCAACAACTGTAACACACACCAGGGGTATCGTGAGAACAATTGCAATCCATTTTGGCCACCTCGCCCTGTAGGCAATGGCTACTCGGAAGGCAAACAACAGACAGATGAAAAGGCAACTGTACCATAAACATAATAAAAAAAATGTTTTTATAAATTCAAAGAAAAATAATACTGTTTTTGTAAATGTTCTTACTATGCTAAATACGCCCAATCATGACTGCGGTGGAAGAATGTAGAGGTTGATTCTCTGAAAAATTGAAATGTAAGTTGGTGAATATGATATGATATCTCAGTGTTCAGTAAGGGAGGAGAGTAAACTAGTCATGTGTATGTATATACCTACGAAATCCAACCGAAAATACGACAATATTTATGATGGCCAGTTGGATAATCTTGACCAACATAACTTTGGCGAAGAATACTCCCTGAACTTTCTTCTTGGTGGCTAACTCATTTGATACTTTGTATTGGGGACAAGTACAGGGGATCTGGAACGAGGAACAATTAGGTAAGTAGTTTTATACATTTGTAAGTTTCTCTGTTTAACAACATTAAATCGAATACATAGTTGATAATACCATACCCAAGTGGTTTTCCTGCGATCATCGTCAAGACCCTTCTTCTTCCCTACAAGTCTAGTTAACTTCTTCCTCTTGCCATCTTCATCCCCATCTCCCATTACCAGTACGGCAGTATCATTATCATTCCCTTCCGTCTTATTGCCACTTTCTTGTGAGTCTTTTCGGTCCGGATCATCCTTGCCATTCCCCTTTCGGATGTCTTCAACAATGTAGACGGAGCCTGAGGAGATGGAATCTCCACCTCGACTAACATCATCCGAATGAGAGGAGCTCTTCCGTACGAGATGAACTTCTTCCAAATGATAATTTTGGTCTCCAGGTTTTCGAGTGATGACTTGCACCACGTCGGCATCTTTGATTTCCTGTGGTTTGACCACTGGCTCTTCCTCTTTTACAACGATAGGTTCCCTCTCCGGTTGGACGGGAGGTTTCGGATTGGGATGGCTTCGCTTTTTGCGTTTACTTGAGTGCTTCACACTACTTTTGATAGCCTCCTCTGGATTTATGAAAGGCATTATTGCGAAGGGGACTTTTACAAAATTTGGTATGTTCGGGGGCCATAGGGTCCGGACTCCGGAATTACATTAAAATCCAATAGCCCTAATTTCAAAAAATATATGTACCTATACATTCAAGTTCAGTCATGAAGTCATCATCGCGACATTGGCAGCATGCACATGGAATAAAATTCTACCTGCAGGTATTCTTGACAACAATCCTGGTAAAAACTTTTCACAGTCAGTTGAAGGGGACTATAATCGGGATCACAAAAATAGCTCAAAGTGTTGAGAGTGCCACATACAAGCTTCCATAATTTATGTAAAAAAAATCGGCCGCTATTCCATAAATAACTATCTTTTCAAATGATAATCTCAACTTGGGAATTTACGTTAAACGCGTTCATAATAAAACATGACATATACAAAAAATACTAAAGCTGACACTAGGTCATTAGAAACAACCACCGAGTTCATCCGTTCGCATTCCTAAATAGCTATCTACTTTTTGGCATGGCGGTGATTGACGGCAAGGACATTGAATTTCTTTACCTTGTGGTATGTGTCTTCCCTTCCCATCATTCGACAAAAATCTTGCTGGATCCCAAAGTAAGCTCAATCTTTTATACATGAAATGGAAGCTAAGCTCATTTAGCATAAGGTCTTTTATGAAGCGTGAACATCGATCAAGTAATTCGCAAGCTCCTAGCAGTGTTGATAATGGCGTGTATAAGGATATGCTTGGATGGACAGGAATCAGAGTTGTCTTAAGATTATAATCCTACCCTTCCCCCTCATTTCCCGGTAGGGTAAGAAATGCCATCCATTCCATTCATAAAAAGTATGATAAAGAAGTCATAAGGTATGACAGTAGTCACCTATATAAAAAAAGCTTCACAGTTCCGGTAAAATTTTGAAAAGAAAAGTGTTCATGATGAAGTCATTCTTCGAACGAAAAATACTTTTTTTCTAAAGAAAGTACGGATTTTATTTAACATTACGTCAACTACAATTCTACAATAAAATTTTCCAAAATTAGTTTTTTTCAATAAAACCCGAAGAAAATCTCAGGATGCCCCTTCTTCCTTTCAAGTGGAAGTTCCTTCCCAATCCAACTGTTCGAGTGTAAATCTTAAGGACCTCTAATGATTAAATCGTTGGATAGAGCACCTGCAAACTTCCTTCACAAAGTTGGGAACACACAAGCCTAAAGTTATTTTATCACTGCCATCCCGAATTTCATTTTGCTTCAATATCCGTGGCAAAGGTTCCATAGTGTCTGTGTGGGAACAGAATGGGATGATAATTCACACTTGGGAATGGATTAGAAAAGCAGCCACCACCACACACCAACTAATCCTTCCTTATACAGTCACACTAAATTTTCGAGGTTTGCATAATATTTTGCATAGAATTATGTACTAGTCTGGGATCATTTATCTTCATAAAAATTCATCATTTGCTTTGCTATGTGATGATCAGGATCTTCTAAACTGAATTTCATTCTCATTTTAGGAAGGAAACTACCCGAGAATCAGTTAATTTTAGGTTTGAGAAGACACGACTCTTCCACATGGTATAGAGGTACATTGGATCCTTCAAGCCTGAGCATTAAGATGTCTCTGTGAAATGCGCATAAAGAGGACTACCGTCACTAAACGTTATACCCTCCTACTACGTCACTCATCATCCCGGAATCGGTCATGCTTAATGATTCCCAAAATTGAAACTCACCCAGTCGGAGTCAAAATAACTGGAGGAAATATTTTCATTATAATATGGTACAATACTTGGAAAGGTACCGTTTGTTGGAACGCGTACACGGAACGTGGATACAAGAAAATCACCGTACCGCTATGTTCCACTATCATCATCATCATGCTCATCATCATCATCAGTCCCTTGTAAGGGAAGGAACAAGGATCTTCACAATGAAATATTCCTTGTGAAGTTGGAGATATCAGAGCAGAACCGGGAGTACCGTAACCGTTTTGTTTGTGTAGAGTTGTTATGCGGAGCGAGCGGAGGAGCAGATTTAGAGGAGTGTGTCGTCGTCTTGTTGTTGTTTGCTTTACATCCCATTCCAACGACAGACAGGAATTTCTGGGTTTGTGGGCTGGTCCTTGTTGTATGAGAAGAAGATGATACAACATTTCTATCTATATCTCGTCGTCCCTAATCTCGCTCGCTCGCTCACAGGTGTGACAAAAGCCATGATAGATAACAGGAAAAGGGAATGAATATCGTCCTGTTGCGTGAAGAAGAAGGAGAAACGCTCATCATCGTCAGTTCATAGGCCAGCAACTCCAAGCTTGCTCAACCATGCCAGAATGTCAAGTTAAAGCTTCATTTCAGCCAAATATAGCTTCCGCAGGCAGTAGTGATGCCATGCCAGTCCAATGGGTATACTAACTTGGAGAGGAGGAAAAGGATCAGACATTTCAAGGGAGTTGGATGATGATGTAAAGCTACCAAAAAACCAGCATATATATAGCACCAACTGTTGGTGATAGTGATGAAGATGATGATCATGAGAATGGTGTTAAGGCTGGCTGGGATGGGAAGACACATCTTTATTTTGTGTGTTTGGCCTGCCCTGTACCAAATGCCTTTCAAGCTGGTTTCATCATGTGTAGCCAAGTAAATAGAAATTTGTCTGGGGAGGATAAGAACGGCGGTGGTGGTGGTGGGTGATGGGATGATGATCATCACCATGTTCCAAAAGGAAGAAGGAACTTCCTTCGATGGAATGTTTGCTAAGTATAGTGACAACGCAGTAGGGGAGGAAATTGGACATGAGTTGAAATGATTGTCTATGATATATGGAAATAATTTACTTTTTTTATGTAAACAGGGATAAAAAAAAGCAAGAGATGAAACTGCGAAACTCCACGTCGCTTACCATCAAAATATTACATTTAAAAAATTTAAACAAAACTTTAACAAAATGATATGATTGGTAACAAAAGAAAGAAATAAAGAATCGTTCATCAAAATAAATTACATAACCATATGCGTGTACTCTTCTATGGAACGCTCCAGATTTCAAGGTTTTAAGAGAAAGTAGAAAACGTCATAGCATGTAAAAAACATGCATCCCACATGCACGACATACAGCAATTCAATATTCGTCCTTTCCTTTTTACTTTACTGAAAACAAAGCAAAATCAGCCCAAAGCCCCTTTTGGAATAAAAACCTACAGACCTAGAGAAACGAAATGAGAGGCATGCTCAATAACAATAACAAATGTAGCCTTGAACCTGAGAGGCATGCTCTTACAGGTAGTATAGTAAGTAGTGAGGGTAGGAACCTATCATGAATCACGGTGATGTGATAATACCTAACCTACGATATTACAGAATTTCCCATTGTTGTACAATGTAAGTGAGTACTGAAGTATGGCACATATGCAATGAAATCTTTCCTTGCTCCTTTGCCCAAGCCTTTTAACAATCTTACTGTTTAAATGAAAGGCCTCGGGTACATACGTTCGGGTAATCTCATTAAGAACAGACGCAATTGAGAAGTGCATTTAATAATAGATTGTGTGCGTTTTATCATTCCATTATACCACTGCTCTGCCTGGACATGCTTTTAAACCCTCCTCTGATGATAATAAACGAGTAGGAATTTCCACGATGGATAAATGTACACTTCTTCTGAGAAATTGGCCTTAAGGGCTATAACGGGGATTACCTCATCTCACCTCCCTGTTTTCCGTGCCGTGTTGCAGGTAGCAAAGATCAGAGAGCAGCATGTAAAGGGATCATCATCATCAGTCAGTCAAAGGGGACCAAAAGATCAAGCTGACAGATGAAATACCTACCTGTGAGCTTCAAGTGTCAAGTTCAGTTGGTCACGAGTACAGTTCCTAAAATAAAACTGGCCATAACAGTTATCCTTCAGGAAGGAACAACAGCTCAGTTACGTAATATCGATAATATCGACTTGACTGAGGTATCTAATCAAGTAATCATACACAGTTGGAAGTCGTTGTAGCTTAGCTTAACTGTTATTTTTTGTGACTTTTGTGACTATACGACCTAACTAATAGACATTGGCGGTTTATCCGTGTCGTGTTTGTGACCTTTTGACTTCATTCCTCTTGAAAATAAATTTCAAGATGTCTCAAGTTGAAAAATCTGCATTCAACTCAAGACACTTTTTCAAGTCAACAATGCTCCCATTTACGTTCTTGTTGTTGACATTCATGTTCCTGACGGTTTTAGCGGAGGAGGTTGGAAAGCCGGAAAAGGTCAGTTGGTTGTTTATTGTGTATTAGTAACCTTTGTTGGACTAGAGCATAAATATCAACTATTTTTCTTCTTTTATACAAGAACATTTTATATGTCAGTGTGTCACTTCCGTCGCGTATTTTTCATGCAAAAACAAGATTCATAATAAATCATGTGATAAAAATATGATATGCCCATATTTTTTGTCGGGAGACTATTATGTAGTCGTTTTGAAAAGCGGATGTTCTCACAATGCTTTTGTTTTCTTGTAGATTTTTCGCCATGACAGGACGGAGCCCCAAAAGCTGGCAAGAGTTGACCTCGACAATGTAAAGTCAAGACCCGAACCCATATTTCTTGAGCGTGTTTTGGGAATTTTATCAATCCGGAATAGAATCAGTTTCGTATAATATTTAGTCTTTGCATGTTTGACATCCCTTTTGCATAATGCGCTGTTCTTCTCTTGTTGTGAACTTTCCAGGAGGAGCTGAAAAGAGCACTAGAAGACTTGAGAAGACGAGTTCCCGAGTACTCAGGATACCTCCTTGTTGACGTTGTTGTCGAGTAAGAATAGAAATCTCCCTGTTTAGCTAATTTATCACGATCATTCGATCACTTTCATGATGACAGATATTCATGAATTTAAAATCCATCTTTTGAATACTTTAGCTTGCACCTTTCACCAGATATAAAAAAAAAATGTGATATGATGGGAAAGGAAAGGGTGTCTGTATTCTGTATAGCAAAAGCTTGTTTATCTGTGCACTCATGTGTGTAACAGCTACTTATTTATAAGAAGGAGAAGAGAAGAAAACCTGCCAACAAGATGAACCCTAATGGAGAGCAAAAGTTGAATTTTTCATGAAATGTTCGTTTTACAGGATTTTCAAAATGTTGTTTATATTCCTCCTGAGAGCTTTGGGACAGCAACGGCAGGCTCCCATTTCTGAATAATTTACTGGATCATCATCATCATCATGCTGCACATCATTTCACCAGCAAACCAGCCCTTCGTTTTTTTGTAGCTCATCTTGTACTCCCCCTCCTGACATGGCCACAATGTGAATGTTAGATGTTCCGGAAAATATGTACATTTGTCTGGCTTCTTTTGGTCCGCTGCTTCCGTTCGTCATCATTATCAGCATCATCATCATCATCGTCTGCATTGTAAGGCGGAATGGGGCCGTATCTGGAGAATTTCTGTTTGAATGTCATCCCATCTCATGCCCTAGAGTGACAAACCTGCGGATTGTTTATTTATGTTTGGCTGTACCGTACTCTTATACCATTTACCTGGTGATTTGTAAAGATTCAAAATGGTTAGTTTTCTCTATTTTGCTCTGCTTCAGTAATTCAGTTTGTACATTGTAAGTGTCTACTAATAATCCCAGTGAGAAAAATATATATTTTGAGTATTTGTGAAATGGATTTGAAAATAGGAACATGATTGTCACAGATTGCAACTTTTTTACTATTGATTTTTATTATTATGCAATAGTTGTTATATTTGTATCTATATTTCAACAAGATATTTTATATTCATATTTAATGTAAATATTTAATTATTCGAAATACGATTTCGCTATTATCGCTACAAGCCAATCAGTTAATAAAAGAATTGATCAATTTTGTAAAGAAGAATAGTTTGCATAGATCGATGATTCCTTCCTGTTAAAACTTACTTGATATTTAAAGGGTCGAGGTTGAAATTCGAGATGTTTTCATTTCCAGATTCATACGTTGTGTGAATTTACAGTTGGGATTCTGAAAACTGGCTGGAAAGCAAGGTACAAGAACAAGATTAGCTCAATTTGTACACAGCAGGTTCTTTGAAGTCAAGTGCCAATCCGAGTTTTCAAGTAGTTTTTCTTGACTTTATACATCTCTTGCTTGCTATAAATACCCGTCCCATTCCCATCCGACTCTTTTCACAGCGAGCGGGATACAAACGAACAGGAACCTTTTGTGGGGCTATAAAAGTCGGACTGACGTGAATATAGAATAATACTTTCTACCCAATATACGTACATAAACATAATGCGGTTAATAGTAATCTGATTAATGCATCGATTTACTAATAATAAATCTCCGGATAAACGACCAAACAGTCAGTTTTTATGTATGCACAAGGACAAGTACAAAGAACTTTAAACACAGTAGTAAGAGTAAAACTTTCAGTTTCTATTTCGGTAATCAAAGGGTATTGGATTAAGTTTTGTTAGATCATCGAATATCAAAAAACATTCTCTGCGTACAGGTAAAATATTAATCCATCTTTCTAATATTTTAGTTTTTACGCGTGTGCTATTTTCCGAACTGCTTTTGAAATAAGTTGAGTTTTTCCTTCTCTCCAATTTTGAAGGGAGAAAAGAGTAGCAAAGATGAAGAGAAACCTGTGTCGTCACTAAAAAATCTTATTTCTTTATTACCTTTAAAAACATGCCTGCTTCATGTAAGAAATCATATGAACCTACCAAAAATAGACTCGACTATCTAGGTATATAAAGGAGAAGATCCACTCATCCATTCATATTTTCACTTTCAATCTCCGTACATTTAGCAAGGGGACGGAAAAAAGGCCACTTCAGGAATAATTCTGGAGCATGCTCTTCACAGAAACCTTCAGCCGGAAAGACGTTGTGCCCCGTCGTCCTCCTGTTGTACTACTATTTATATTATATAACATGGGAGGGAAACTACATAACACAATTCCTTGAATTGAGTCATTCCAAAGGCATTATTGGCACACCAGATTTATTTTGTGAGTGTGTTGAAAAATGAAACACTCTTTACGAGGTATTGACTATTATCTCTGTATCGTGTATCCCAACCCAATCCGATCCGGCATAAAATAAAATGTATCCTTACATCTTCCCATCTGTGTCTTATTTTTCTCCTATAGTTTATGTGCTCCTCTTTCTGGAGCGTACCTGGAATGAAATATCATCACATTGGATATAGTAATGGTGATAGTATATTGCTCAATTCAAGCCTATTTCGGGTTACGCTTCCATGCAAGCATGCTACCGCTACAATCACCCAACCGTTCAACTCTGTTTAGCTATCCGCTCTCCCTCCGTCCTCGTCTTTTTTTCTCTCTCTCGAGGTTTTCTGTTGAACCTTTAACTCCACACATGAGCAACTTCCTTTACAGAGCATTGCTTCGCACCGAATGTTACATAATTTTCAAATAGACAAATTCCACAAATAACCCTTTTACGTTTTGAATACCAAACCGATTGAATTCTAAAGAAAGACATACATGTATGTACATATAAGTAAGATAGTCTATAGTTTACTCCAAATCTCGGCAGATTCGGCTGGTTACTGAAAGACTGGAACTGGAGAGAGCTCCCCTTTAATAATAATAATGCTTAAGTATGGGAATGGGAATATACAGGGCCGTGGCATTTAATGATGACGCACATTCACATACCGTTTCCCTTCCTTTACATGAATGAATGAGTTGACTGAATAGATCTGGGGAAAACATTAACCCTCCTGTATATTCAAGGAATTGCGTGCGTATTAATGAAATATAATAATAGAAGTCGCTCGTGCGCAAAACTTCCCTATATGGAAGGCCTTCTTGATTATAAATAGCGACTTCGAGTGATTATAGATGAGTGAAAGTGAAAACACTTGAGCAGGAGAAGAAGAAAAATCAGCATATGTTTCTCGGACTATATGACACGAATTTTCATTAATAGATCATAAGATCAGATCAGACCAGAGGAAAGGATAACAAGAAGGCTTCTCATAAATAAAGACTGTTGTGCAAAAAAATAATTCCGAGAAATAGTGCGTGCGCCTATAGTACATATATCGTATGTTAATATTAGAGGTAGAGAGGGGGAATGAGGGGAAGACGAGACATAGCTATTCGAATGCTTGCCCTACTTTCACCATAATTCTCTTCCGTCTTCTATTTTCATTCATGGCTTGGGACTAATATTCAGAGTGATGACGTGAGATGGTGAATCAGGATCCGTATAGGATTTGATTCCAAGAGGACGTTGTTACAAAGTAATTTACTGGCTTCTGTATGCCCTCATTTAGTAATAATGATTTTGTTAAAAATAGAAATCAAAGAAGGAATGCTGCCGCTGCGGAGAGGAGAAAATAGGAACAAAATCCAATGTGACCTTGTTGGAGTGTTTGAAAACGAACAAGTGGACCTATATCCGCCTATATGTAAGTATGGATGGTTGTTATTGTGAAAGTGCGGCTTTTCACAGGGGAAAGTGGAATAATAACAAACTTGCCATAAGATTTCTGATACGATATAATTAATGATAATGAGCAACTGATCAGAAACACGAGATTATTTAATATTTTTAGAATCTGATACGTACATGCTATGTAGGCACATCATTCTGTTTTCGCTAATTACATGTGCGTATTTTTATCTTCAGCTGACAATAATACACGTAGCCAAGCCAGACACGCATGAGCACGCACTAACCTTTTAAAATAAGAGACTTCAGAATTTCTGGGAACTTATTTTTGCTTCCTCGTCATCCCTCGTCTCTCAGCACTAGATTTGGATATGATGATGGAAAGAATTGAACAGATTTTTTTGTTCCTTGTTTAATGAGCTCTTATATGGTAATACAAACGGTTCTATTTTTATTCGTCTCCGGATTTGGACTACGGGCTATAGACTATAGATCCTCTTGAATTCTTTTCCCGTTGATTGGTCCATTGCTTGCTTTATCCTCTCTCTTGACTACTCCAATTTCATTATTCCTTGTTATAGATGATTTGAGAAGGAAATGGGGAAATCAACTTTATTTTTAGAAGAAACACCCCATTCAAAGTCAATAGCAGGTAAGATCTTTCTTTTTTTTATAAGGATAGGTACGGTACCTATATTTGAGCAACAGAATTGGTATGAGCTGCTTTGTCGAGTCGAGACATAACTCATGCCCGAATAATTCAGTTTTTTTTTGGAATGTTGTTGGAATGAGAGACGGCTCATCGTCAGCACTGTTGCGTCGGAGTTGGATTGGATTACAGTATAAAAAAAATAGAGGGAAGCTGGAAATCATTTTTTGTTTCGTTTTTTATTTTCTCTTTTGGAAACGACATGGATATCATAACTATGACGTTGGCAGACTGATGGAACGAACGGTACCAAAAAAAAGTTGTGTGTAGTTAGTTATGCAAGCACTTATACAGGCTCTCGGGTGAGGGGGGAAAGGTATGGAAAAGGAAGTTTGAAAGACGTATTTTCACTTTCGTCATACGTATTCACCACCGCCATCAATACCTATGCCAGTCTTCAAAAATATGGGGCGTATCATCGACGTGAGTTAACGAGAAGGAAATTGTTTGTTAAAAAGTTTAAATTGGTTTCTTAACTCATTCCAAACCCATTTCCCAGCTAATGTATGCCCTTTAACTAAAAGTGAAAGTAGAAGTGGGGATGCGGATGGTGCAATAACTCACTAACTTTAGGAAATACATATTTCTGATCATGTTCCCAGAAATACGGAAAGTTTTTGTTCGCTAAAGGTTAAAGCTTAAAAAAACGAAGAAAACAGCGGCTAAAAATAGAAATAAGGGCATACGTGAACGGGAACAATTACGCTAAATCAACTTTTCAAGCCGATAATGATGAAAAGAAGATGCGAATTCATAAATCCTAACACATCTTCTTGCTGCATAATCGTGTTTTCAAAATTTTAGGAACTGGAGACGGCCGGCTATCTGTTTGATTATCCATATTGAATGTCATTCTGAGCATAAAGTTTTTAAAAAAATGTCTGTACCCGACTTTGGAGATGTTTTCATCCCTGCTGTTTATATTACTATGCTTCTTTTGAATAATTAAATTATATGTACAGCAAATTACTCGGGAGGAGGACGACGGGCCAAACCAGACCTAAATGAGCTGAAAATCTGACGGTTGATGATAGAACCATCAACTTTTCAACAAAACTTGATTTCCCTCTGGTGTAATTTAAATTTAGAACTACGTGTGATTATGGTAGAAACAAAGAAGTCTGCCAATGACATTTCCTAATTGATATCGCACAAAAACCATAGAAAAAACTAAAGCTTTTAACTATGTATTCAGCGATTATTCCATGTAGACGGGTATGAAATGGAATGGGGTAGGGAGAGCTTTACGTAAGAAAATGCAGAATACAAAGTAAACTCAACCATTTCAACGGTTTCTCATACTCAACTAAACTTACCTATGTTCGTTCCCAGTGCTTACGTAGTAAGGCTTAGGTCTATATAGTACGGGTGTTTGCTTTTTATCCACTGACCTTTGACCTATTGAAATAATTATTTTAATTACTCCAGCCATTTCCCACCGTCGTAATTGATGCAGTACTTCCAAAAATATTTTGTAAAATTGGAGCTAAAATTTGTAAAATTTTGTAAAATTTTGTAAAACAGTTAAGAGAGTTCTTTTTTATAAGTTTTTAATGTTATTTTAGTCAACTCAGGTCGCTGGGTTCAACTGCCAGGGGTTCCCTACACATGTAAGAAATAGTCCATAAATCCTGATTTAGAAAATGAGTATTTTAGCCCGTCTAATCTCCATCTCTGAAAACCATTTAATTTTTCCCTGGACATTTTACATAGCAATCCATTCACGTATAAATTTACTCATTACTTTATCCTTGTCATATTTACATTCATATGAATAACCATTGAGCTGGTAAACTCCTTTGCGTGTTACAATCTTCCTCATTTCAATTTTCTTCTGTTCATGTTCATCGTTAGAGAGAGAAAGAGAGGAAGAAAGGAGAGGAAAAGATTGAAAATGAACCGACCCTTTACACGCTCCGCCAAACTTTCATTCACAGAGTGAGCTCCTACTTTTGTGAATCACGGCGTCCCTTTCCCTTGTTCCCCTCATCCCGCAACCCAACCAGCTGGCCGAGAAAGGAGGAAAAACAAGAATGAAAAGGATTTGATGTGCGTAATATGCGTGGAGACTCACTCTACGCATGTAGTGTTCCAGAAAATCCGTGGCTATGTTTTCCTCTTCTGAATGTGAGATGATGACGAACATGATGACGACTAACTGCTGTTGCATGTGTGTGGGGGAGGACGAATGAGGATCATGATGAGATGAGAAGTCTATTTTCCATATGGACCTTACACATGTTTACTTTCTCCTTGTCTCCCTCTCACTCCCCGCCTCTCACGCATTTCAGTCTTTTTTTTAACTTTCCCTTTCTTGGAAAAATTGTG
>JAQIWX010000111.1:0-27063 GCA_034696785.1 Lepidocyrtus cyaneus | reverse complement strand
TGATGAATCTGGAGACTACCAAGTACTGCGAGAGCTTCGTCACCTCCATCATTTACGGGGATGACTTTGTGGGAAGGCTGGCAGTTAAGTCTGTGGAGAGATTGAAATACGATATTATCTCAATATTGAAGGAATGCCGCACACCAAAATACCAGATCCTTCTGGGAGGCTTGTTAGGCATGTGTGGAGGCCGTCCGAAGGTGACCTTCAGTCCGGATCTTGACTCCATCCGGAGGGAGAGTCGACAAGAACTGATCTCAACGTATGGGTTTGACTACTCCCAAATCAATGTGGTCCCGATGGAAGGGGAAAAGTCACCCTTCTACTTGCTCAACACCCCCAGCGAATTCAAAATGAAACTGAAGGAGGACTTGAAGGCACAAAAAGCGTTGAAGACCTCGACAAAGGTTGACTCATCTTACAAGTCCCCTCAGAGGGTGCAGCAGTCCCCACCTTCACCTGCAAAGCTCCTTCCATTCGAGCTGATGTACCCACCTGGCAAGCTCCTCCATATTACGGAGACTTCAGCTTTCCGATCTTCGTAAGTATCAGATTGCCCCAGTCATGCCATAAATATGCCATTTTTATTCAGTATACAAAAATATAAAATGGATCTATGTTTTGATTTTTTAGACGAAAGGTGAAAACCGGAGAGTGTGCCTCCCGCTGGAATATCCGGTGGGCGGATCGGAATGAGTTCCGGGAAATCCTCATTTCCCCAAGGATGGTCATGGACCACGTCCCATTCCGGCCCAACAAGGCTCTCCAAGACCTGACCAAGAGATGGGTCCAGTCTCAGAACTCAAATGAAACTAATGCTCAAGATTGCTGCGGTATTAATAGTGATAATAATAAACCTGTGGTGAAGCCACCCTCCTCCCAAATGTCTGTAGTGCCAATGCCCATTCAAGACTTTGTCCATCCCCCGATCATTCAATCCAAGCAACAACAAATCACTTAATTGTTTTGATGTAGGGGTTAGGATGACTTTTAATTATAAACATTCGTTTCCTAAGTTTAATTTTTAAAGTAGCTGCTCCCGAGTCCCCATAATATGCATTTGCATAGGTATAGGTATGTATGTAATACGACAACCATTTTGTTTTAAAAATGAACTAGTGATTTTGAGTACGAAAAGAAATAATGTTTTACGAGAAAAATTGTGATATTGATGCCATTTTGAAGTATTAGTGTCATTGATGATGAAATACTGTACATTTTTTACTGCGAATGTAGAATGTTTAGTGATTTTTATGTAGTTTTTATTATTATGCGTGTCATGTCCGGAACATAAACGTAATTTAAATGTTTGTAATAAATAAATTTAATTGTTATTATTCTCGAATATTATCCTTATTGAAGGATTTAACTTGTAAAAATAAAAATAAATATCAACAAGTATCAAAAAGTTTTTGTTCGGCTCCACTTCGCTGATCCGTTCAGTTTCTATACTGCGAGGGTCTCCCCCCAAGGCTTTTAGGAGGCTGAGTTAAAGCAGCCAAAGCGTCCTTATCATCAGGACTAATCCCATTAGCTTTCATGCATGTCTTCATATGCATTTTAAACAACTGGAACCTGTGATAAGCCTTTGGACAATAAATACATTTGTATCGCAACAATTCCTTCGACGGATGCTTGGAAGCTGTATGATAGCACAATCCAGATTTCGTTTTGAACGCCATTCCACACTCTTCGCAAACAAATTCTGGGGTCCGGTCCGGATTGTGGGTTTTCATATGGAACTGTACTTGAAACTTCGTTCGGAACTGTTTATGGCATACGGTGCAGGCAAGCTGTCCAGACTCATGCTGCTTCAAATGATTTTCGAAAGATATTTTGCCCCAAAATGTTTTGATGCAGTGGGGGCATCGGTGAATCTCTCCCTGATTGTGGACCCTCGCAAGGTGTTCCTTCCAGCCGGTGCTATTTAAAGATTCTCCGCATTCCGGACATAAAATACGCTCCGCCGGATTGTGCAATTTCATATGCCTTACGAGACCACCCTTACTTGCTAACTGGAGTTTGCATACTTTGCAGTCGAATTTTGTGTCCTTGTCCTTCTTCTTCGAATAATCCGAATTATGTTTGGCAAAGTAGTGATTGCACAGCATATGCTTGAATGCAAATCTTGATGGGCATTTCTGACACTTGAAAGGTTTCAGATTGAGTCCATGTGTAATGTTGTAGTGGCCAGACAGTTTGGTTACACTCATGAATTTGGAATCACACTTTGGACATTGGAAGAACGGATGATTTTGAGAGGTAGCCCCCTGATCTTCAGGCTCTATGTGGCAGAGTTCGTGAAGCTCCAGCATTCCAGGATTGAGGAATCCCCAATTGCAAATTTTGCAAAAGGAAATCGATCTTCTGGGCTGAGGATCTTTTGCGGGGTTGTCTTCAAACTCATTTCGATCATCAATTTCAATATGTTGCATCAAATGCTGATTGAGGTCGAGTTGGTTTTGTAAGGTTTCGGTGCAGGTCTCTTCATCGCAAACATACTTTTCCTTGTCAACGTGCATAGCCAACACATGGAAGTCTAGAGTTTGTTTGAAAGCGAATTTCTGATAGCAAAAGGGACATGGGAGCGTCTTCTTTTCTTTTTCAATAGTCTCCTCATGCTTCTTTCGCAAGTGTGTTCGAAGAGCGACTGGGGTCTCGAACTTTGATTCTATTGGACACGCTTCGCATATCAAGTTGGACATTGCTTCCTTCACCCTTTCCAGTTCTTCTTCCGTGCGAGGCTTCATTTTTAATCTGGGGGTGATTTTGTAACGTCTCTTTTTCTTCTTCGCTGGCATTGTTGTCCCCAATAATACATCAGACGTATCATGGCGCATCCTATGATCATGTAGATTTATGGAGTCAATGAATTCCATGTCGCAAATATCGCAAACAAATTTTCTGCCGGAGGATCTATCGTGATGGATTCTTAGATGCATTTTGAATATGAAGGAATTGTGGAATCGGACCCGGCATATAGAGCATCTGTACGGTCTTTGACCATTCTCATGGACAAGATTCCAGTGAGAGATTAGCCCTAGTTGAGTTCTTTGGAAGTTGTGACATTCTGGACATTTGTATCCTGCGCCCTCTTCCATTGGGATGTGAAGAAGTTTATGCAAAGTCAGGTTGTGCTTGTTCAAGAAACTCCAACTGCAGATTTCGCATTTGAGAATCTTATCTTCAGTGGAGGAATGCGCATTCTCATTTTCTTCTGCAACATCCGTTGCCTGATAAGGAACCGTGTTGTTCTCCAAGTGAGTTATCAAATGTTGATGAAGCTCAAGCAGTGTTTGGAAGTCTTCGGAACATTGATCATGGTCGCAATAGATTTTGTTCCCTTGTCCAAAATGACGGTGCTTCATGTGCGTCTCAAGAAGCTGGTAATTTGTGAATGCACAAGAGCAAAAGGCGCAAAAATAGTTTTTCTCCTCCGTTTCATGCCTTTGTTCCAGGTGGATTTGGAGTGACTCAGAAGAAGTGACAAATTCTATTCCACATATGGGACAAGGGATTGAATTATAGTGAGCAATTTCCAAGTGCTCCGAAGCAGCTTGCTTAGATCCAAATAGCTTATCGCAATTGTCACAAGGAAAGCACTTTGTATGAACGTTTTGGATATGTAGCACTAGTTGATCTTCAACTCGGTAAGTTTTTAAACAAACAGGGCATTCATCTATTCCAGACGAGTAGGTCAGAGGATGCTTGGACTTCCGATGCTCGTCGTACAGTAGTTTACGTCGAAACTTTTCACTACATTGCTCACATTGATAGTGGCTTATTGTCTTCAACTTTTTGCATTTTGACCGGAATCTGTTTTTTGTGAAGTTTGCCAATCCATTTTTGTGCACCTCATGTGCGTGGTCGAATAGATCCACATAAGTTTTGAAGTTGGTTTTGCAAAGGGAACAAAAGTAGCGGCCGATGTTCGGATGGATAAGAGACATGTGGTGTGTAAGGCCGCCGTTTCCTTTGAATGACTTGTTGCAGAGGTGGCATTCCCTTGTTCGGAGTGTTCCACTTTCATTCCCTTTCTCCTCCAATAATCTTCTCGTAGATGGGGAAGTTGAAGCTTTTTCTTTTACTAGCCGACATCTCTTAGCCCTAGCTCCACGTAAATTGATTCGCCGTTTCCGTCGATGTTTTACGTTTCCAGTTTTGAAGCTGGCATCAGAATCTCCTGCTGACCCTACACTTGCCACCGGGGATGGAACGTCGTTCCTAAAGAAAGCGAATCCCAAATTACACTATTTTTTCATGCAAAAGTATCTAACGACAAGCCTGAGTATGCACATATTTTATTTAAAACTTTATTACATCCATTCAGTATCACAGCCGTCGTCTCCCGGCCCGTCATCTTCAATATCGCCATCATCAACAACATCATGCTCCATGTTATCATCTTCCTTTTTAATTTTTACTCCATCCTGAGTAAATTGTTCAGACTGATCGTGAGTTGTTGCTGGCATTTTTCTTTTTACAGATTTTCTTGCTCTTAGGTTCATTTTCCTTTCACTTTCTCCTCCAGCTTCTTCCTCTTCAGATATTGCAAATCTTGACTCTTTGGTATGTAAGGCTGAGGACGCCAAAATGAAAACCACGATAAGACGCTGCAGGGTTTGCCTGGCGATATGGTAGGTGTACTTCCATTCCTCTGAATAGCGAACAAAAATTGTATGTAAATTACATATCCACATTATTACAGATTGTAAAAGATTTCCTGTACATGTTATAGAATTTGAATATAATGAAATTATTAAAACAAGAAGTCTAATTTGTGATGACACATACCCGGAAACAGGCCACGAGGGACCACTACCTTCGGGGCAGCTTCCTTCTGAGTTGCTTTACCTGTGGAATCAGAAAAAAATATAGTTTGCTAATTTTAATTTATTTTGCCTTAACCTTCTACATCTTCTACAATAAATGATAATGTATACATTCTTGTATTAGTTATAGTTAGCTTAGCTCACATTTCAATCTTAAAATCTTCCGAAAATTCTCCAAATCCTTCGTTTTCTTCAGGTTCAACTGTCCAGCTAAAGCTTTCATGGAATCACCGGTCTTCTTTGCTGAAGCGCCACCTTTCTTGCTCCCCATGATCATCGCCTCCCCAAGCTTCTCCACCTTCCAGATAAGATGAAGCTTAACCACTTGCAGCTCCTCGTAGACATCGCAAATGTAGCTGATAACCTCCAGACAACCTTCACAAAACGCCTTATTTCTAACTTTCTCCTCATCATCACAGCTTTCTCTAGCATTTCTCAAAAATCCCTCCGTAGTTGCTCCCAACTTGAAATACCGACTGACGAAGGTCATGAAACGGATGTAGATATCCTTCTTAGTACTGTTTCCATCTTTCTCCAAACCACCCAAAGTGTCTGCACCTGCAAAAGGCATGACACTGCGGAATGACTTCAGAAGTCGAGTTTTAAATTTCCCTTCTTCATGACCACTGACCCCTTTTTCTACTTCAAATCGCTTTAGACAAACAAGACAAACACTAGCCTTGTTTAACGAATGTTTAGCCATTGTGCTACTGGAAAAATGAAACCAAGACCATTCAAACCGTTAAATTATTATAATTCTACATTAAATCACAAAAGCCAAAAGTGAAGTTCTCTCTTCTCAGCTGTCATAATAATATGCTTTTAGTACATACAAAAGTACATGCACCCTAATTTGATGTAAGCGAAACAAAAACAAACATGTTCAATATTATGACTCTGTTCTGTTCTCAATGCTGCTCATATGGCTCATTTCATGCAACAAAGAAAACTGTTTTTCAACTTTCATGGAACATTACATGACGCTTATATATGCAAATGAATTCACATACTATTGATGATTATGCCATATTATGTCATCCCGTGTTAATGATTGACTTTACCCTTAAAAATACATACGTTTTTTTTTTAGCTTTTCTTCGCAGAGGTGTTAATTATGTTTAGTATTAAGGAAATTTCGACTCAGGCATCACACCTAATTAATTTAAAAGCTAGATAGAGACAAATTCGTGGTTTTTATTCGTAAATAAATATAATTCTCAAAAATTATCATTTCCTTGCAACATTGTAAGTATATGTAACATGTTTTACAGTACAGTCCGACCAAAGTAACCGGAAGCCAGTATTGTGAGTATGATGGTGTTACTAGCGCCCGTAACTGAAACTTGCTTCAATCAATCAAAAGTAAAAGATGTTGAAGGGTTATTGACACTGCTTCCCAATTCGGGATCTGACGAAACATTTATCTTCTGTTCCACAACCGCATCCCTATTTGCAGCGATATCAACAGTGGAGACCTCTTGCTCGGATCCACCTGGTTTCTTTCCTGGTCGTAAAGGACGGCGAACTAAGGCCAACAAAGCGTCCTTATCATCCGGAGCAATCCCATTCGCCTTCATGCACGACTTCATATGCATTTTAAACAGTGGATAGCGGTCATAACTCTTGGGACAGTAAATACATCTGTATCTCAACAGCTCCTGGGTGGCATGCTTGGAAGCTGCATGGTAGGCCAAGCCCATATCCGATTTGTACGCCATCCCGCATTCGGCGCATACGAAAGTTGGAATCCGGTTGGGGTTGTGGGTCTTCATATGGCCTTTTAAGTGAATGGGGGTCGTAAACACCTTCTGGCATTCGGGGCACGTGAGACGCCCGTCTTCATGCATCTTTATATGACTTAGTAAAGTTGCTTTGCTAAATAATAACCGAACGCAGTGTGGGCAACGGAATACCTCTCCCCGATTGTGTATCCTTGCGAGGTGCTCTTTATAGCTTCTGCTATCGGAGATGATTTTGCCACAATCCGGACATAAAATCCGCTTCTCCGGATTGTGCATTGTCATATGCTTGGCGAGGCCACCCTTACTCGCTAGCTGGAGTCCGCATACTTTGCAGTCGAATGTGTCCTCCCCCGAGTCGGGATGTTTGTGGTTGAAGTGAGTGGAGAGATTCATCTTAAATTCAAATCTTGCTCGGCATTTCAGACACTTGAAAGGTTTCAAATTGAGTCCATGTGCACTGTTGTAGTGGCCAGAGAGTTTAGTTACACTGATGAATTGGGAATCACATTTTGGGCACTGGAACAGCGGATGGTTTTGAGCGGTAACTTTTCGAAATTGGGGTTCTGTATGGCCCAGCTCGTGAAGCTCCAGCATTCCAGGATTGAGGAAACCCCAATTGCAAAATTTGCAAAAGGAAATCGATCTTCTGGGCTGAGGATCTGCGGGGCTTTCCTCCGAGGGGTTTTGGTCATCAATTTCAATATGTTGCAGCAAATGCTGATTCAGCTGGACCTCGTTTTGGAAAGCTTCGGTGCAGGTCTCCTCATCGCAAACAAACTTATGCCTGTCAATGTGTGAACTCAACACATGCAACTCGTGCGTTTGCTTGAAAGCGAATTTCCGATAGCAAAAGTAGCATGGGAGCGTCTTCTTTTCTTCTTCAATAGTGTCTTCATGCTTGGTTAGCAAGTGGGCCCTAAGATTAGCTGGGTTTGAGAATTTAGTAGTTTTTGTTGGACAAGCTTCGCAAGTCAAATTGGACCATGCTTCCTTCGCCCTTGCCAGTTCTGCTTCCGAACGAGGATTCTTCCTTAATCTGGGAGCGCCCTTGTAAATTATTCTCGATGGAGCTGTCCCTCCCAATTCCAATGTATCGTCAGGCTTATCAACATTATCATGGCTCATTCTATGAGCATGTAGATTAATCGAGTCAAATAATTCGACATCACAAATATCGCAAACAAATTTTCGTCCGGAGGATCGATCGTGATGGATTTTTAGATGCATTTTGAATATGATAGGATTCCGGAAAATAGCTGGGCATATAGAGCATTTGTACAGTATTTGTCCATTCTCATGTACAAGATTCCAGTGAGAGATTAGCCCTAGGTGAGTTCTTTGGAAGCTGGGACATTCTGGACATCTGTATCCTGCGCCGTCATCCAGTGGGATGTGAAGAAGTTTATGCAAAGTCAGGTTGTGCTTGTTCAAGAAACTCCAACCGCAGGTTTCACATTTGAAAATGTTATCCTCGGTGGAACAATTCGCGTGCTGAGTTTCTTCTGTATTAATTTGCTCCTGAGGAACAGTGTTCTTCTCCAAGTGACCCATCAAATGGCGATGAAGCTCCTGCAGTGTTTGAAAATCCTCCGAACAGTTATCATGATCGCAATGGATTTTATTCCCTTGTCCAAAATGACGGTGCTTCACGTGTGTCTCAAAATACTGGTAGTTTGTGAATGTACAAGAGCAAAAGCCACAAAAATAGTTTTTCTCCTCCGTTTCATGGGTTTCCAGGTGGCTGACGAATGACCTGGGAGGAAAATCATATTCCACTCCGCATACCGAACAAGGAATCAAGTTATGATGAACAGTTTCCAAATGCTTCGAAACGGCTTTCCTCGACCCAAACCATTTATCGCAACTGTCACAAGGAAACTGGCGGGTGTGAAGGTTTTGTACATGTAACACTAGTTGATCTGCATCCCGCAAAGACTTAAAACAAACGGGACATTCATCTTGGCCATATGAGTAGGTCTGGGGATGCCTCGACTTCCGGTGTTTGTTGTAGAGTAATTTAAATTTAAATGTTTTACTACATTGGTCGCAATCCCAGCGGTCTATTCTCTTTATCGCATTCTTGTTAGTGTTGTAGTTGGGATGAGCCTGGCCCATGTGGGAACCGAGTCCCTGGTTTCTGAGGAACGTTTTTTTGCAGACAGGACATTCCTTTTTGACTGCCTCGCTTTGATTTCGAGTCTCCTTCTTCTTTCGATTTCTCGTAGAAGTAGAAGGGAATACTTTTTCTTTCCGGAATTTCTTGGATCCTTTTAATCTTATGCGTCGTCTTGGCCGTCGCTTTCCGTTTCCAGATTTGAAGCTGCAATCGGAATCTGCTGATGACTCCACACTTGCCGCTGGAGATGGAACGTCATTCCTAGAGAATGCCAATTCCATACAATTAAATTATATTTTTTATGTAAAAGTGTACCCAATCTTGAGTAGGTATTTGTTCTATAACTTACATCCAATCAGTATCGCAAACGTCTTGCGGTGATCCAGGTCCCCCATCGTCGTTATCGTTATCACCTGCGTAATACTTGTCCATGCTATCATCTTCCGCTTCCTTTTTAATTTTTACTCCATCCTCAGTAAATTGATCAGCAAGTTCGGCAGTTGATTTTGACAGTTTCCTTTTTACAGATCTTCTTGGGTTCCTTTTTCTATTACTTACTCCTCCTTCTTCCAGGTTATCACATATTGCCAACCTTTGCTCCTTTGTATGCAAGTCTGATGACGCCAATGTAAAAACCACGAGGAGGCGTATCATGCTCTCCTTGAGGATGGCGTGGCCGTACTTCCATTCCTCTGTATGGCAAAATATGAAATTAGATGTAAGTTACATAAATCAGATACATAAATATCCTACTTTTACCGTACATACTATAGAATTGCATAATAATAAATTATTAAAACACGATTTTAATTATTTAGTAATTATTAATTACGTATACTTACCCGGAAACAGGCCACGAGGGACCACCACCTTTGGGACAGCTTCCTTCCGAGTTGCTTTACCTATAGAATCAAAAATAAATTATTTTTTAAGTTATTTTCCCGTAAATTATCCATATAATATAAAATTATTATAATGTATGCTTATGGTAGTTAGCCTAATATAGCTAATAGCTCACATTTCAATCTTAGAATCTTCCGAAAAGTCTCCAACTCCTTCGCCTCCTTCAGGTTCAACTGCCCAGCTAAAGCCTTCAAGGAATCACCGGTCTTCTTTGCTGAAACGCCTCCTTTCTTGCTCCCCATGATCATCGCCTCCCCAAGCTTCTCCACCTTCCAGATAAGATGAAGCTTAACCACTTGAAGCTCCTCGTAGACATCGCAAATGTAGCTGATAACCCCCAGACAACTTTCACAAAACGCTTCACTCCCGACTTTCTCCCCAGCATTCTTCAAAAATATCTCCGTAGTTGCTCCCAACTTCAAGTACCGACTGACGAAGGTCATGAAACGGATGTAGACACCCTTCTTAGTACTTTCATCTTTTTCGACTTCCAAATTGTTGTCACTGTGGAATGATTTGAGAAGTCGAGATTTAAAATGGCCACTACTAACCCCTTTCCCTTCCTCAAATCGCTTTAGACAAACAAAGCAAACGCTTTTAGTCTTCACCGACGATAAATGGGCCATTATACAGCAGACAAACTGTCACTGCAAACTGCAACCATTTGAAACTTAAATTTTATGATAAGCAAAATTCCAAGTTGTACGATCACAAACAAACACCCTTCGAGTGAAGAGAAGAATGAATGTTTCTTCTTCTCTCTTCACAGCTGTCAAATATGCTTATATGTACAGCTTGCTAAAAGACTATTGCTTATACAGCAAAGCAAGTGCATGAACCATAGGCAAATGATGTAAACAAAACAACCCAAACTGTTCAATGACTCATATATCATCTGTTTTTGTACAATGACAAGAAGACAAACCAAGTCAACTCCACTTTCATTTTCTTCATTAAAGTGATTTTTAGCATCATTCATTATTAGCGATGTTAGTTCTTCTTTGAAAACCTACCTAAAAATTGGGAATCGAGGGTGATTATTGATTAATGATGGTCTCAAGCAAAAAATATCGACATCGATTAAGCATTAGAAAAATGCCTTCGCCCAAATCGAAACATCCGCAACTAGTTTGTTTAATTTGTCTAAAAAAGTGGAAAAATGCTGAACCAAAGAATAAAAGTAATGCTGACGGTCGTAATCAGTCCTATCAGTATCAACATCGTGTTCTGTTGCCTTCGATTTGTGGAGGAATCAACAACGATGATGATCCTTGTGAGGATAGGGATGAGATTGGAAATAATACGAAAGCTGGGCAGAAGTTGCCGTTAGAACAAAACCATATTTATACAAAGCTTCTTCAGTTTAGCAGCAGATATCTAAAACTGAAGACAACAACGGAGCCCCTCTTGGAAGGCTTTAAGAATGGGAGGGAGGATGGAAATAATTTCGAAGCTTTCTGTGGCGATTGTAAATCTCTGGTGGGTTATGTCTGTGATTTGTACACTGAGCTCCAGATTGTAAGGCTGCATCTGGTTTGGAAACTGTCGGAATTGGGAGGAAAGCTTACGGAGTCAAAGAAGCTCGCATCCCACAAGCTCGGTGGCAGAAGATTAGTGATGTCTTTGGCGCAGCAGTTGAATGTTAAGGCAGTTAAGCAGTTGAACGCATTTAGGAAGGCTTTTGAAATAAGATGCGAGAGAAAAGGGAAAGACTGCTCCCCGAAGCCGATTGTTCATCGCGGGTTATTTCCAGGTATTTTTTGTTTGTAAATATCATTGCATATTGCATTGTTCGATTAGTGGAATACTGTTTGATAATTTTATAAAATGATTTGCTCGTTAGTGATGATAATTTTGTTTTGTAATTTTAGAAAGCTTGACGCACACATTTTCGGCAACGAGGAAAACTCTAATGCATCTAATTGTCGTGTTTGTTCTGGCGTCATCCTACATTTATGAGAAAAGAGAAGAACCTGAAGCAGCAATAGTTCCAATCATTGATGTGGATCCGCCTAGTTTAAGAAAGCGGCCGACAAGACGGGGAGGTGCCCCGCTGAAAAAGAAGTCGAAAATCATGATTAAAAGGGAATTATCCGACGAAGGGGCAATGGCAAATGACGAGGCGTCTGATTGGTCGTAAGTTTGCACATCACCTACCTATGAACTTGATATTAATTCTTCTGCAAATACTACTTTTCTTAATCACGAGATCTAATGAGAGCATTTTATGTACTTCCAGTAACGGAGCGGCATCCCCAATGGGAGAAAGCTGCGGTTCGTATTCTGATTCTCATGATGGAAAAGGGGATGATCAGGATGGATCCAATGTGCGTAATAAAATCGCAAGGAAACGAAAATTGAATACCAAACGGAAACCTGTCAGTGGGGTTGGAAGCCGTAGACGAGCTTATGTCAAGAAACTGAAGGGAGCTAAGCTTAAAGATCCTCTGAAGTCAAGACCAAGTTTTGTACAGAACTGCACCGTCTGTAAAAAAGATTTCCCTGCACGCAGGCACATACTAGAACATTTAGAAACTGCTCATGAAACTCCCGAAAAAACATTCCAGTGCTGGTTCTGTCCCAAGAAATTTACAGTGTCACAGACACGCCAACTCCATCGTATGAGCAGGCATAAGGGAACCAAGTTTCGATGTGCCAGTTTTGCCTGCAAAGAAAAAATTAGAACACCAGAGCAATACGAGGAGCACTTGAAAAAGCATGCAATGGAGACGGAACCGGAAACTAGCGAGGGAAATGTCGACCATCGGCTATATGCTCAAACGGATCAGGAGAAACAGCCACTGACAAATACCGTGTCTCCAGAGAAGGACCAGGAAAGAGAGTCCTTAAATGAGAACGAAATAAAGTCGACTGAAGAAACCGTCACACCGTTGCCGGAACCTGAGCCAACAAAACCCGTAGAAAAGGAGGGGGAGGAGCCACCAAAGCGGATGATCTACCGGTGCTCAAAATGCAATTGGGGATTTTTCAACCCGGATCTCGTCACAATACACGAGTTAGTCCACAAAGAAACAGTCGACGAGCTTATCAAGTGCCCCCAGTGTGATAGCTTTTACTTTTCCATTCCAATCCTTCAAAAGCATTACGACCGGCGCCACGAAAGATTCGTTGATCACCCTTATGAATGTCCGGAGTGTCCGCTGACAACAATGTCAAGCAAGGGGTTGAAGCAACACATGGAAAGTCACCACAATATAATCAACGCCGGAGCTGTAATGTGCTCCGAGTGTGGATTTTGGGCTAAGGACGAGGTGAAGTTAAAACGGCACGCCAAACGACATAACCCAAACAATGTCGTGAGGTGCTCTGAGGAAGGATGCGAGGCAACGTTTGCTTCCAAATCAGCATTAGCAACACATGTCAACCGAGCTCATAAGTCAGACAATGAAAAGCACCACTGCCCCATTTGTGGTATTGCCATTTCAGATCTACGTTCTGTAAGGAAACACTTGTTTGCTGTACATACTCCACGATATCACGTTTGCGACATTTGTGGGCTTAAATTTAGAAGCAGGTCTATTTTAAAAGATCATTTGGAAACCCATGATCCGGATCGAATTCCGACCAACATTTGCTCCGAATGTGGAATGTCTTACAATACCAGATATGGCTTGAAGTATCACATTATGAGCGTTCATACTCCGGAGAGTGAAAAAAAGTTTGGATGCCCCTATTGCCCGAAGAGGTCTCACAGACTACAGCTCATCAACATGCATATCAAAACGTGCATGCAATTAAAGGGGATAACCGGACAACCTACCCCCCTCATTTTTTCTTCACCAGCTATCAAGCTACAGTATAGAGGGCGGATTGGTAGACCGCCGCTGTTTTCAGGAGCGGATGAAACTACAAACAAAAGGACAACTAGCGAGGCTAATACAATGGAAGCATCGAATCAGGAAAAAGCTGAAGTTCCAACTCCTTCAACATCCACTCCAAATTCAGATAACGCTTCGGTTTCTGATAAAACTGGAATTCCAGAACAGCAAGCTGAAGAAGAAGTTGTTGAAACGGAAGCTTCTACTGTTGGAAATGTGGCGGTAAACAGCAGCCAGGTATTTCCAGCACCTTCCATCTCTTTACCCACCACAGTGGATTATATGTTAATGCAAAGTATCCTCCAACGGAGCACTCCTATTGGAATTGGAAGTACTTCACATCAACATTACCTGAGACATAACACGCCGTCCTCATCGGTGTCATCAACGTATGTCCCTGGAGGACTTCATTATTCAAGTTATCCTCCTCCTCAGCAGAATCCTTCCACTTCCGATTCATATCTTCACCACGAACTACATCAGCATAACCGTCCGACAGTTTCTCAAATTGCCCCAGAAGATCATTATCATCCACCAAACCTAAGCAACATGACCACCTTTCCCAATAATCATGTACACTATCCGTCTCTTCCGCCGCCGACGGAACAACCCCAGAATTTACATAAATCGAAATAACAATATTTGTATAAAATTGCAAAAAAAATAACGATAAAATTTATATTAAAATAAAATAAACGAATATACGTGCTCGTAAAAAGTAACCCAATATAATATAGTTAATTACGTGTTTTTAATAACGGGAAATAACTGTTCATTTACAATCACATTTTGTGCATGCATTTTACTACTGAAACTTTTTTTTAAGTGCTCATGGATGGATAGCCTATTGATAAATTGACTCATTGTATTGTATGCAAATTGTTTCGCGGATGTGCATCATAAATCATGACTTCATTTACATACAACAACAAAAATTTGGATATTTTTTCATTTCAAGTCTGCAATATAATACATACAATTATTTGGCTTGTATTGCATTGCAAGTACAATTTGTACATGCAAATTGGCTTCGGAACTTTTGCATAACATAACTACACCCACCTGGTAACGCAGGGATAGCGATGAACGCTGGTGAGACTCACTCGACTCAGACACATGTTTTGTGATGTGATGTGATCTGGCTTGGCTGTGGGTGGCTACATCTTAGAATGAACATGTGATTTTCACAGAATATAAACAAACAAATTATGTCATTTCATTTTATTTCTTGCTCCTGCATAAATACGTTAATTTGAGTGCTTTCTTCCTCAACATGGTTTTTAAATGCACTCAACATGAATTACTATTCAGTTATTTTTTTGGAAGTGGTGGGAGTGAGTGAATTGGATTAGATAACGATCCAAAGTTCACAAACAAGTGTTCAGGTTTGGTTCAGTTTGGACATTGGAGAACGCTTTCCGATAAGCGAGAGTGAGAGAGAGCCCTTCCAGTTCGTCCTTTCCGGATCCAGGATGATTCCCTTCACCAATTTGTGGAAGGAGTGGATGGGGTCAAAAGATAAGCCCCAAAATACTAAAAGAACGCCAAGAGCAGCTAGTAAAATGCCTTTGCCGAAACTGAAACAAGCCCAAGCAATTTGCCTAATTTGTCTGAAAAGGTTTCGAAAAGCAGAGTATAAGGACGTCAACGTCAACTGTCGGAATCAGTCTCATCAGTATCAACATCGTGTTATTTCGCCTTCGATTTACGCAGGAATAATCCGCAACGATATTTGTGAGGATAGTGATGAGATTGGAAATAATACAGAAGCCGGGGAGAAGTTTCCGTTAGAACAAAACGATATTTATACAAAGCTTCTTCAGTTTAGCAGCAGATATCTAAAACTGAAGACTACAACGGAGCCCCTCTTGGAAAGTTTTAAGAATGGGCGGGAGGAAGGAAATAATTTCGAAGCGTTCTGTGACGATTGTCTATATCTGGTCAGTTATGTCTGTGATTTGTACACTGAGCTCCAGATTGTAAGGCTACATCTCGTTTGGAAATTGTCGGAATTGGGAGGAAAGCTTACGGAGTCAAAGAAGCTTGTATCCCACCGCCTTGGGGGCACATTGACGAAGTCTGTGGCGAAGCAGTTGAATGTTACAGCTGTGAAGAAGCTAGAGACATTTAGGAAGGCATTTGAGATTAGATGCATAAAGAAGGGGACAGATTGCTCACCGAAGCCTGTAGTTCCTCGTGGATTATTTCCAGGTATTGTACGTTTCAATGTCTTTATATATCAAATTGATTGTTATCTTCCAAGTAATTAAATGGCGAGATTTAATTTTGTAATTTCAGAAGGATGGACGCACAAATTTTCAGATACGAAAAAAACTCTGATGCATCTGATTGTCGTGTTTCTTCTGGCATCATCCCACATTTATGGGAAAAGAAAAGAACCTAAAGAAGCAGTTGTTCCAACTCATGATAAAGGTCCACCGGCTTTAAGAAAGCGGTCGGTAAGACGGAGAAGCACCCCGCTTAAAAAGAAGTCGAAAAACAATGAAGAGCTTCAGTTCACGATTGAAAGTGAATTGTCCGATGGCGGGCCTTGTGATTGGTCGTAAGTAAAAGTATTTACTATCGCTTTAATAACAAACTAACATTTTCCGGAAGTGTTTCATGAAAAAGGAAAGGTAATAATTTTTATGTATATGTATAATATGTATATGGGAATATTTTTCAATGATTTTAGGACTGGAGGTGCATCACCCACTGCCGTGAGTTCCAGCTCTGACGTCAATTTTCAACCGGAGGATGTCGAGGACAAGGAGGCGACTGTGCGTAATAGGATTAGAAGATTGAAAACTAAACCAAAACTTGTTAATAACAAGAAGAGGATGGGGAATAGGTTTAAGGGTCCTCTTCCTCCGAAAAAGAGAAAATCTGGTCCAATGCCAATTATTGTTGTCCACAAGTGCAATGTCTGCGAGGAGGAGTTTCCGTCAATGAGGCATATTATAGAACATTTAGAAAGTGCTCATGAACACGAGGAAAAAACGAATCAGTGTTGGTTCTGTCCTAAGAAATTTACAGTATTTCAGACACTCCAATTTCATCGTCAGAAGAGGCATAAGAAAACTCAGTTTCGATGTGCTAGTCTGAGCTGTACAGAAAATTTTCAAACTTTGGAAGAGCACGATCAGCATTTGATAAAGCATCTAACTAAGGAAAGTGTGGGGAAAGCTGCAGAAAATGAAGCAATGACGATACCAAAACAACTCAATGTGGATGTCATGTTAGAGTTAAAGCAGGAGGAATCTACAATGGTGAGAGAAGCAATGTCACAGACAGTTGTCTCCCAACAACCAGCAGAAGTAGAGCCTATCATGGCCATAGATGAAGGTACGGGACAGGATGCAGCGATGATGCCACCAAAACATACGGTTATCCGGTGCTCAAAATGCAATTGGGGATTTTTTGACCAAGATCTGCTGACCTTCCACGAGATGGTCCACCAAGAAATAGTCGATGAGTTTCTCAAGTGCCCAAAGTGCGACAGTTTTTATCGAACAGTCTTAACCCTTGAACAGCATTATGACGAGCACCACAAAAGATTCATTGACCGTCCTTATGAATGTCTTGAGTGTCATGCAAGAATGACTTCAAAAAAGTCTTTGGAGCTGCACATCGAACGACACAATAACAGAAAGGGACGCGAGCCTGCGGTATGTCCACACTGTGGATTCCGAGCCAAGGACGAAGAACGTTTGAGAAGGCATATGAAGCGGCATGACCCAAACCACGCCGTGCAATGCTCTGAGGAAGGATGCGAAGAAAAATTTGTTTCCGAAACAGCATTAGCAAGACATGTCAAAAGGGTCCATAGGTCGGATGGGAGGAGTAATTGCCCCATCTGCGGAGTTGAAATTGTTGACAGAATGGATGTGAAGTCTCATATATCCGCTGTCCATTCCGGGAAACTTCACGTCTGCGACATTTGTGGGAAAGGGTATAAAAGGAAGCGTGGACTAACTGATCACGTGGAACGGACCCATACTAACCCAAATGTTGCAGCCCACGTTTGCTCCGAATGTGGAATGGCTTATAAGACTGACTCTGGCTTGAAGTTCCATATTGCTAGTGTCCACACTCCGGACAGTGAAAAGAGGTTTGAATGTCCTTATTGCAAGAAAAGATCACACAGGAAGCACTTGATGGAAATGCATATCAAAACCTGTTCTGGACAATCTACTTCCGGTCCTAGACCTCCGATAGCCAAATATCCTGCCAAATATCAATTTACCGGGATGCCAGGTCGGTCCAAGAAAGTAATAGACGGAGAGGAAATTGAAATGACTGACAAGAGCACAAGTGACGAGGATGATACAATGGAGGAGAAAGTCATGTCTTCACCAAATCAAAGCAGGGCTGAATTTCCAGTTTCGACTTCTTCATCAGCATCAAATGCAATTAACATGATTGTCTCCAATTTAACGGGAATATCATCTGGACAACAACGACTTGACAAAACTAGTACTGCTACAACCACCACTGGCGACAACGTATCGGTAACAAAAAATCAGTTACCTCCGGGAACATCATCATCCACTTCCTCCGTTGTTCACGAAGATGGCAGTGCTTTCCAGTCCACCGTAGATCATATGCTAATGCAAAATATACTGCAGCAGCAGCACCACCAAAATATGGTCATTTCGCAACATCCACTCGGATCGTCCTCATCGATGTCATCGACCACTCATTCAAGCTATTCACCTAGTCAGAATTCCTTCCCCAGCAATTCATTTTTACTCCAACAACAACAACAACTGCATCAGCAGCATAACCGTCAAGCACTTTCGCAGTATGCCCCCGAAGATCATTATCATCCCAACCAAATCAGCATGACCTACTCCCCCAATCATGTATATCCTCCTCCGCAGACAGAACAACCCCAGAACTTACATAAATCGAAATGATTATTGTATCATTTTATTGAAAAAAAATATTTTAAAAAAAATATATCATAATAAAAAAATAGTAAACCTGTTATAAATTTTTAACATTTTGCTCATTACAGTATTATTTTATTTTGCTAAAACTTACGAATAGAAATCCGATAAATGGCTATGCAAATGTTTTCACGTATGTGCATCAAACACTGATTTGAATACATTTGAATAACAAAAGAGTAAGCTCCATTTGCATAGTGTCCATTTCTCACTTCATATTTGTGTGTGTGTGGTTGGCTTTGCTTTTCCCAGCAATCTAGATGACGGACGCTGTTGAGCTCTCACTTGTGCATCACACCGAACATGTGATTTTCATAATAAAAACAAACAAAATGTCACTTTTCCTCGCTCTCTTTCGTAAGTGTTTTGGTTTGTTTGGGTGCTTTTTCCGTATCTGAACAAGACAGATGCATTCCTTATTAAAGTTTTAGCTACAATCTAACTAAAATTTTAATTTAAAGCAGGGGCCTTCGGATGATTAAGGCCATTATATCAAGGTTTTTATATAAGGTCAGATAAATGTCAAAATGACTTCCGTGAAACCCCAAGTCTGCTTGATTTGTTTGAAAAGGTTTAGGAATAAAGTGAGTTTTAAACAATCAGATCATTTTAGTCCCACTGACCCTCTGTCACCTGTTGGAACTTTGAAACACCTTGGAAGTGATGATGGGACAATATGGATCAGCAGGGATGATAGAGAATCTTCGAACCAAAATGACCTATATGTGAGGTTCCTTCATTTCAGCAGCAGGTATTTAAATTTGAGGGCTACGACAAAACCATTCTTGGAAGGTTTGAAGGAACACAAAACTGGGGAGGAAGAAGCCTTCTGTGGAAGCTGTCGGGTGGTGGTCCGGAATGTCTGCGATATATATATGGAGCTTGAGGTTGTTAGGATGCGCCTGGTGTGGAAACTGTCACAGTTCGGAGGAAAGTTGGAGACTTCGAAAGGGACAGTGTCATGCAAAGTGGGAAAGAAGCTGGCGAAAGGGATATCGGAGGAGTTACATATAGAAGACACTGGGAAGGTGGAGACATTTAGGAAGGCTTTGGAACTGAAGTGTATTGGCAAGGGGAAGTACTGCTCGGTAAGGCCAATTGTTCCCCGTGGTCTATTTCCAGGTACGTATACTAAATTTCTATTCAGTTTTTGTTTTAAAATAACCATCACAAGACTTGATTAGGTAATTTGGTCCATTCATTTATGTACATCACTTTGAACTTACAAAATTCGGATGTATTTTTTACCCATTTAGAAAGATGGCATTTTACGCTTTCCGCCACGAGGGAAATGCTGACTCGCCTGATCACTGTCTATATGTTGGGGTCACCTGACATTCATTCCATGAAACAAAAGGCTCTTGTTCCCAAGAACGAAATTGTAAATTTTGAGCCTGAATCAAATGAAAAAGATACGATTCATATTAAGGAGGAACTGAACGATGATTGGCAACAGGAGGAGGGGAACTTTGGAGAAAGTGATAATGATTTCCCAGCAGCCGTTGGGGATGATGGCGTCGACGGGTCAGACTGGTTGTAAGTGCAATAGACTTGAGAGTAAAAAGTAAGTAAATGAAAATATAATATTTTATGGATGATTTTATTTCTTTAACTTTTCAGTCCTGGGGCTGCTTCTCCAGCCAGCATGGCCTCCAACGACTTGAACGTCTTGACCCCAGATTGCAGAAAAGAAACGCCTCGCAACTTACGGGCGAATCTGCGGAAACGAAGAATGAAAAGTGAACCCGAACCCTCTGATAATTTTGGCATGGAGGCCGAAGATACATCTGCTCCTAAACTTTCCAAGAGACGGAGGAGCCGAAAAGACCAACCCAAAGATGGAACGGCTAAGAAAACCCGTCAGCCTAGAAAAATCTTCAAGGGAGCTACAAGAACTATTCCAAACCGTACTCCAGATCTGCAAGATAATAAGGCTCCATTGAAACAGACACGGGGGACATTCAACAAATGCTTAAATTGTAGAGAGAGCTTCGCCAATCGACACCTCCTCCTGGAACATTTGGAAAGCGTACATGAAACTGAGCTGGAAGATAAACTCATCCCATGCTGGTTCTGTCCCAGAAAATTTGCTCTGAAACAGACAGTTAAAGTTCATCGTTCAAGTCGACACTCCCATCACAAATTTTGCTGTGAAATTCTCAAGTGCGGTAAGGAATTCCAGAACGTTCAGCGGCTCGAAAACCACTATCTGAATGAGCATTTATCTGAATTCCAAACTGAGTCATTGGATTCAGCAGAACCCTCCACGTCCACTAAGACCAGCGAGACCGCAAAGATGAGGCTCTCCCATTGCTCAATATGTAATTGGAGTTTTATTTCCAGCGACCTGCTGGAATTGCACTTGCTCAATCACAACGAAGTCAGTGACACGAATCTCGTCAGATGCCCCAAATGCACTGACTGCTTCAGCAAATATTCGGACCTCCGGCTTCACTACGACAAACGACACATTAAGTTCATCCACCGCTACTACTGTACCATTTGTGATACTCAACTACAGACCTCACACAGGCACAGATTTAATCTTCATATGCGCCGCCATAAAAGCGTTGATTCGAGCATGAAACTGCAGCCAGACGGAAGCTTGTCATGCTCGGAATGTCCTTTCACCACAACCAATCCCATTCTATTCAAGGACCATTACAACGATGAGCATTTAAAGCTATTCCCCTGTTTGGCCGAAGGGTGCAAGAAGATATTTGACCGGAAGTTGACCCTACAAAGACATACAAATAGGATGCACGAGCAAAAAGGTAGACACTTTAAGTGCCCCAAATGTGAAGCCACCTTCGCGGAGCAGATTGACGTGGACTGGCACAATCAGAAGGTTCACGCTGAGCGTACTTTCATTTGTGAGGACTGCGGAAGAGCGTTCAAGCACGCGTTTCAGTTGAAGAACCACAAGTTAAATTTACACAACAGTGAAAGGACCGAGTTTATTTGTGCCGAGTGCGGGATGTCATATAAATCGGGAGTCGGTTTGAAGTTTCATATTGGGAGTGTGCATACGCCAGAAAGTGAGAAGAAGTTTGGATGCCCGTATTGTCCGAGGAGGTATCATCGCAAAATGCTGTTGAGGATGCATGTCAAAACTTGCGTGAAAGTGAATGGGATGAAGGAGGATGCCACCGACGGGGCAACTGGATAAAATAGCATTAAAAACAACTGAAATATTGTAGTTAACTCTTGATTTAAATAAAACTGAATTAACGAAAATAAAGATCGAAATCAATTAAAGTTACATATTACTTGACATTTTCGCAAATTCAATATTCTCTTTATTTAAAAAAGGCAAATTTATAAAATCATATACGCTTGTGTTCATGGCTCGTTATTTTATTTTCCCAATCCACCTAATTTAACATGTCAACTTATAAAAATGTATTTTCCTCTGCTCCCCGGACCTTTTAGGTTTTGGTTTGATCAATACTTCCGGAAACTTAGTTAAAGCAAGGGAAACATGGACAATGGTCAGGTTGCCCCTACAAAAGGATCATAAGCCACCAGCGTTGCACTACAAAAATTATTGGCATAACTTTATGCACCAAAAACATTACATGCATGCTACAGTAGGGGCATGGGAAATATCACCCCTCCTTTTTTAGTCTCATTAAGATTTTCGCATTATTCGAGTCACAAATTTTTCATTACATATTCCGCATAATTTTTCACTGAAAAATGTCCTCCATAGATTTAAACCATGCCTTATCTACTGACGAGGAAGAGGAGCTAAAGTTCAGTGAAAGTGAAGATGAGCACAGTAAACGGAGGCCCAAGCCCAGTCGTCAGAGTTCACGCTACTCCATATCAAAAAGGGACTCGAAAATCTCCCTCCTTCCTCGGAGAAGGTCTTCAATTATCCAACTCGGGGGTAAGCGACTCCCCACATCTCAGCAAGTTCCTACACCTCCCTCATCGGATGCGGAATCATCCGATGAGTCCGAAAAGGAAGAGATCACAGAAAGGAAATCATCCTCCCCAGATTTGCCCTCGGAGTATTGGCAGGTGCAGAAGCTGATGAAGTTCATCAAAGCGGGGAATCCCACCGCGACCATCATTGCCATGTCAAGCCTGAGGGATAATGACTTGACGGAGGAGATCATCCAAAGGGCAATCAAGGAGTCTGGGGGTATTGAGGTCCTCCTCAATATTCTGGAAACGGATGAGTCCACAAGCAAAAGGGCTGCTTTGTTGGCGCTGAGGGACATCGTGTCAAATACGACGCTTTGTAGACTGATTTTCAACATGAGGGTGAGTAAAAAATAATTAAATGATCCATGCACAGCAAAAAATGTATACGGTTGGTTACGCCATGATTATGAAAACGAAATGGATAAAAAAAAATGCAAAAAGTAATGTTTCCCACACCGGGAATTGAACCCGGGCCTGCTGGGTGAAAGCCAGCTATCCTAACCACTAGACGATATGGGACGCGATAGAAAGAACGAGGTTGAAAGTCTGTCCAACTCAACTGCTACCAATGCTCTAGTGTTAAATGGGATGCTCGTCTCTGTTCTTCTTTGTATGGTAGTGTGGTAGTAGTACTCATTGCTCATGTATGTTCATCATGAAATGTTCTGATGCACGCTCATGAACCGTGCATCATTGCATAGAAAAATTTGCATTTGATTGTGATTCCGAGTTTTTTTTTGCTGATGCATGATGATAGCGATATGTAAGGAATGGTATGGCATATTTTGGAATGATAATATGATGATATTGATGATGACGTAATATTTTGCAGTTTAGCAGATATACAGACAGAGATGTATTGCTTGCTGGGCTAAATTTCTTGCAATCTATTTTTAGGGACTGGAAACCTTTATCCCCTGTTTGGATGAGCCATCCAAGGATATAAAGTTGTTAGCTGCGGAAATCATATCGAAAATATGCCATATCAGGAAAGCTCGCAGGGCTATGAGGAAGAGCGAAGGGATCAAACGACTGGTACCTTAAAATTTTGTCAAGTACCTGCACTGAATAGAATGAATGATTAACAGAAAAATGTTTATATGAACTTCTATGAATGAAGAATATTTTTTTTTGATGTTTTTAACTGGACCTGTCTAGGTTGACATGTTAAATGTGACGGAGGATGATTTTGATGTAGCTCGATGTGGTGCAAAGGCCCTTTGGTCTTTGGCGAAGTCCACCAAGAATAAAGAGGTGTGTATGACACAGGGGCAATTCGAAATTCGGGATGAATCAAAAAGATAATTATTTAATTTGGATTGCACTGTTGTATACAGGCAATTAGACAAGCTGGAGCAATCCCGCTATTAGCCAAGTTGGTTGTGCTGGAGGACGTGACGCTGGTGGTTCCCGTGGTAGGGATTTTGCAGGAGTGTGCTTCGGATCCCACATTTCGAACTGCTATAAGGACGGAAGGGCTCCTAGGTCATTTTGTGGACAGTCTCTCCAGTGATTGTGCGGAGCTGGTGCAGTTCTCTGCAAAGGCCATATTTATGGTGAGTAGTGAAAAATTCAGCAAAAGGAATTTTTTTATGCAAATATTTATTCGGATGGTCAATAATAATTGTTTTGCAAATGAAATTAAAAGTGTGCCAAAGATGTGGAGGCAAGGGAAATGGTTTACAATTTGGGAGCAACGGAGCCTTTGATTTGCATCATTCAAAGTCCAGAATTACGAGAAAATAAGGTTTGTCGAATTTTTAATAAATTTTAGCTGTGCTATAAAAAATAATCTTAATTATTGAAAATTGGTGTATAATTCAATGATCATTCTTGTACTTTTATTATCATCTGCATAGCCACTTCTTGCTGCAGCCACTGGGGCAATTTGGAAATGTAGCACTGTCATATTCCAAAACGCCAAGCCGCAAGAGATCATTGTGGACGACAGTGGAAATGAGTCGACGAAGGAGACGCCTACTCAGGGATTAGTAGGGCTGTTGGCTTCCCTGCTGGAACATCAACCGGAAGAGATTTTGATCAACGCTTCGGGCTCGCTGTGTGTCGCTCTCAAGACGGACTTGCAGTGTTATGCTAACATTGTCAAGCGAATGCATACAACCCCACGGCTTATCGCACTTTTGAAACGAGACAACGAGGTATAATTTAAAAATTCTATTTAATATTTAAGTTTCGTAATCCTTTACATAGACGAGATTGCACTTGCTTGAATTCGTATAGGATTTGCTTGTCAACACCACAAAAATGGTAGGGGAGCTAACCAGAGATGAAGATGCAAGAAGGGAGATGGAAAAATTGGATGGGTTTCGATTGGTTTGGTCTCTGTTAAAACACTCTTCGGTTAGAGTACAGGCCAGTGCAGCAAAAGCTATCTGTCCTTACGTGGAGAGCTCAAAGGTGTCATGTACCAAATTCATGCAATAAAACTTTTTAAAATCCTGATTTGAGTTAACTTTTCAGCACTAATTTTTATCAACTTGAATTTTTATAAATCCCAGACTTCAGCGGAAATGGTGCGAAACTATGTGGGAGGACTTGAGGCGTTGGTACATTTACTGGGTTCATCCGACATTGAGGTCAGGTCGGCTGTCGCGTATGCCATCGGTTGCATTGCGAAGAACATCGACAATTTAGCAATCATGTCGGATCATGCTGTTGTCCAATACTTGGCTCGACTTGCCCCAACCGTAAGTCTTCGCTCATTTACAGCCCTTAAACTAATAAAAATCGTATCTTTAATGTTACTCATATGACTTTTTTTGATCCATTTAGCCAACTGCCAAGGATGACGAGCTTCGGGAATGCTTAGCCACTGCCATTGCACGTTGCTGTCCATGGAAGGATAACTGCAGTGAATTCGGGCGGCTAAAAGCCGTCGCCCCTGTCTGTGGCTATTTAAGCTCTCCAAATCCAAAAGTCCACCGGGCGGCTGCGAAAGCACTTCACGCATTATCCGCTGATCCTTTGAATTGCGTCACGATTCATCAGTGTGGAGTAGTCCCTTCATTGGTCGGAATGAGCGGTTCCTTGGATCAGGAGTTGAGAGGGGCGGTTGCCGGCATAATGGCAAATATCAGGAGACTTGCTTTATCCGCTGAAAAAATTAGATTGCTTTAAATATCTAATTGACTGAGCATTAGAATAAATGAGCCATAATAATATGTCAAATCATATCAAATAGTAAAAACATCACGATTACGATTGTGGAAACTGATGCAATAAAAACTTTAGTCACATCATGTAGTATACCTGCTGCTCTCATGCAAAACATATTACTAAACTTCATAACTAAACCCCATTCATTCAGAGACTATACAATGGATTTAGCAGGGCTAAAGCATAAAATGTTTACAGCTTCGATAAAAATTCGCAAAAATTAATTCTTCTAGAACTCTTCATCTCATCACATATCATCCTATCTTACCCTTACCTTACGAGATTTGATAATATGCTAAATAGAGGATGCAGTATGCAGTGCAGTTCAATTGGGTTGGGATTGGGATTAAAAAAAGGCAAAAAGTAATGTTTCCCACACCGGGAATTGAACCCGGGCCTGCTGGGTGAAAGCCAGCTATCCTAACCACTAGACGATATGGGACGCGATGAAAGGACGTGAGGAACTAGCCCAACTTGAAAAAAAGGTAAATCTAACTGCAAAATGTATGCGTTTTTGTTGCTGGAGTCTATGGAGTTCACGAAATGCATTTTTGTCTTGCTGTGTACATGGGTGGGTAACGTGAGACTCTCGCATGGAAATGTTGTTGGAATAGAAGGAAGGAATTCTCTTGCTGCTGCACACATGATCCTGAGTTTTGTTTTGTCGGTAAAATAGTTGGTTTTGGTACTACAGATTTGATTCAAAATTTTAATTGCCAACTGTATTATATTTGAATCAGTTTATTTGCTTGCGATTGCGACGACGACCATTGTGACTACTACCACCACCGCATCCAAATCAAAGTTTTAATTATAGTCAAGTTCAGTTCGGTTCATTCATCATTATTCATTTGTTTCGAAAGCTGACGCAATAACACGAAACCGCCGGAAAGTGGGGGTGAAAGATGGGGAGACACTTGGGGTCATTGCTACGGAGGAGCACTTGGAGGGGAGGCACCCCATATCTGCAGGATATTCGAAGGAACTTGTATCATTTTCAAAGATGCTCAGTCCACATGTCGTCCCTTTATCGACCGGTAAATATAACCCCGGTGGAAACGAAGGCCAAGGCAACTTCGGAGAAGTCTCAGAAGAAGAAGGGTTCCGACAAGGAGTTACTTTCAAAAAGCTTAAAGGTAATTGATTTAAAAACATAACTTGATAAAACTTACTTGACATAACTTGATAAATGACTCACAGTTTTTACACTATGTGTTGGTGTTTAAATAGTTAATTAGTAATTTTTCTTTATCTGTTATCCAACAGCTATTAGTTGACAACGGATTGATTCGCCCATCCTCCTGCTTTGGAGCTTACCACCTACTTCCGATTGGATTGAAGGCGATGGAGAAGTTAACAAGTCTCGTTGATAATTATATGACGAGCCTTGCTAATTGTCAGAAGATCCAGATGCCGGTATTGACCTCTGCATCGCTCTGGGAAAAGACGGATCGACTGGAGGAATGTAAGCCGGAACTGATGCGGCTTCAGGACAGGCATTCAAAGGAGTTTTTGTTAAGCCCGGTAAGATGATTTTAAAACTCTGTAATTAAATGTAAAGTTAACTTA